>CAJVPT010003998.1:0-14206 GCA_910592055.1 Acaulospora colombiana
TATAGTAGAAATTGATTGATGATTTAAATTATATGCTGAATTATATAGTAGAAATCGATTGATGATTTATTTATGCTAAATTATTTGTCGAATTATATGATAAAAATAGATTGATGATTTATTTATATCATTAATATACCGAATTATTTGTTTTTTTGATGAATGTTATATGAATGGCATTATATCGAATAAATATTTTTCGACTAGTGAAAATAGTTATAAGATATCTTGATTTGATAATTAATATAAGAAGGTAAATATAAAAGAGGAATTGTTGATAGCTTGTATTATATAGTAGTATATAAATTATTTGTAAAGATTTTATTAATTAAAATAATCTAGAACTTATTAGGTAAGTCAGATAGTTTTTTATAATGGATATCAAGTTTTTTTTTAAATAATAATATTGTTAACTATTTCTATGATTGTAATTTCAAAGTCTTATTTTTGTTGTATTGTGTTATAGATAGAAGAAATATTTATGAATAAAGGATTGACTATAGGTTATTGTAATAATTGAGTACTAAGCTCATTGAAATTATTATATAAAATATATTAATTGTTATATTTTGTATGTCAAATCAATACATTTTTATTGATTAGTTTATAAATAAAGCATGGAGTAATTTGATAAGTACAGAGTTCTAATTGTAAAGTATATATATTTAAAGTATAGTGACAATCTTTAATAAGATTTATATTTCAAGACATGTGGGTCAATAGCACAGTGGTAGTGCTCCCAGGTCACAATCACAAGGTCTGTAGTTCAATACCACTTAAGGACCAAAATCAAAAATTATTCTTCGGATCAGGTTTGACCGGTTATCCTGTAAAAGTCGTACCCAATCATCCAGAAAAAGTTCTAAGCAGGTTAGGTTGCATGAAGATGAGACTTTTGATCTTCCATCGATCAGAGGCTGAGATCTATGGTTGTACTACTGGAAGGATTGCATGAAGAAAGACTTCTGATCTAACCTCCCACAAAAACACCCCAAGCCCACTCTGACCTGGCAGCCTCCAAGACCCTCACTCTCCTAGCTCAGGATATCCCAATCTGATGCTCCGCTTAATTGAAAATCAGTCAATAGGGACTGATCTGATGCTACAGGTGATGACAAAAAAGGAAAGTGCTCTCTTCCGAGGTCTGAGCAAATAATATCTAGGAAATATTGGAAGGTGTTAAATCCCATCAGGTACAATTAACTATAGACTAGCTTAGTAAAACAATAGAAATTTGTAAAAGCTTAATACTAACTAGCCTAGACTAGCCGTTTATGACTGTGTATTAATCATCCGGCCCCTAGCTAGGTCTGTCCACTCATAGAGTGGTTGCAGGTCTATCTAGGATAAACACAGATAGGTCATCATTAAGCTACATAGATATAGAAATATATGGCTTGTAGAAGATGATTGATGTAACTGCTATAGGATTTAATTATCTATCAAAATTAAGTTAATTCTTAAATAAAGCTTGCATCTAATACCAGTTGCGGTTTAAAAAAAAAAAAAAAAAATAAGATTTATGTTTCTTTTATTTTTTCTTACTTTTATAAATTCAATATTGTGATTGTTATAAAAGGTTCAAAAGCTTGTAGTCTTGTTTAATACTAAAATAATGTTATCAATAATAGGAAATACTATACTGTTTATTAACAAAAAAAATAAAGTGTTAAACTAGAAGTGATTTTGCTTACTTTTGTATAAAATTTATTTTATATATTTTTTTCACTTTTTTAAATCAAAATAATTATTTAATTGATTTGATATTAAATCTAGAAAGGCAAATAACTGTGTTCTTCTATATATAAGTGTTGCTAATTCAATATTTTATGATTGTTTAAATAGTTGTGACATACAAATTAAACAAGTTCATATTGCCTGACTAGATTTAATTGATTGGATTTTTTGTTTAATATATAAAAAAGTTATTAAACTAGTTAATAAAATTGTTAATAATTTGATGGGAGTTTATAATTTATAGAGAGACAACATTTAATTCAGCTTGTAAAGATAAAGTCTTATTTGAAATTATGCATTTTATCTTTAATTTATATTTGATAATTTTATTTATACAGAATTATAGTTTGTTTATATCTGTTTATTAAGTATAGTTACTTGTAAAGTATAGTTTACCTGAGGTGATATTATCAATTGAGATATTTGTTTAGTAATTGAACTATTCTATCTGGATTGTTTTACCATTGTTTTGATATAGATAAAGATCTTTTCTATTAGTTTTTTTTTATAACACTATCTGATAAGTCTTCAATTAAATAGATTCTCAAGTATTTATTGACTTTCTTAATCGATTTTGAATATATTAATATATCTTCTATTAATAACTTTTTTCTTTTGTCCCTTTTTCTGAAGTGATTGATAATAAGTATAGCTTTTGTTTTATTATAAGTTATAGAATTCATATTTAAAAAAAATATAAATATATTAATTGCTTTTTGTAGAGATATTAAATTTTGAGTAAGGATTGCTATATTATCTATATAAGCAAAGATATTATTTCCATAAAAAAGCTGTTCTTGAATTTTTGGGATTACAAAATAGTAAAAATAATTTATAGTAAGGAATCTATAGTCACTCTTTGATTCAGGTCCTAGGAAATTATAAGTGGAGTAATTAAATTGTAGTGTAATATAAACTGAAGAAATTTGTTTTTTAAAAGATTAAATATAATTCTATTGAATGAGTATAGTACTTTTATGTATTGTAAGAATGCTTTTAGGCTTTTCAAGTTGTCAGAATTATAGGTCTTTGATATGTCAAAAAATATGATTCAATATTTTATGATTGAAATTGAAATAAGTACTAATAAAAAATCTGATTATAGAAATTGACTCTATTGCGTTTTGATTTTTAGTTCCAGTGAAGTTTGATAATGATAAGATTTTATAATTTATAAGTATAAATAAAACTTGTTATTGAGTATCTTAGTAAAAATTTTGTAACCAGTTTCTATTAGGATAATTGACCTAGTGTCAGTTAAATTATAGGACCATATAAGTTTTTTTGTAAAAAGGATAATTACAAAGTTTTTCAAGATTTTAATAAAGTGTCGATTATAAAAATATTATTAATGAGTTATCAAAAAATATCTAGTGTTTATAAGTCTATATATTTACAGACCTTGTATAATATTTTACTAAATCTGGGATTTTATTTATTGAAAAAAATTTTATAAATACTTTAAGTTCATTGATATCAATAAAAAATATTAGATTTGAATAAATATTTTCATTGATTTAACTTTTTGATATATATTTCTCTATTCATTCTTTGCTAATGTTAAATTTTTTAAAAGTTGATAGTTTTTAAAAGTGATTGATTATAATGTTAACAAGAATTTTAAAATTATATTGAAGTTCATTGTCATCAGAAAGTGTTAATAAAACAAGAATAGATTTAAGTCTTCTAATATTAACTTAATATATTGTTTTAGTTTGAATAAAAAATTTTTATAGTTTTTTATTATTCTTTGTTAAATTTGAAATGCAATTAGTTTTAAAGTTCTACTTTATTTTTCCTTAATTAGTAATTTAAATGTTTCTTTTAATAACTTTAAACAGTATGGTTTGGAAATGATTTTTTTATTGATGTCTTTGTTTCCTAATCAAAATATTATTTTTTAAAACTTGCTTGATAATATTTTCAAAGTTGATTATTTGGAATTGTGATTACTGAGAAGCTAAAGCAGTGTATTCTCTTGAAGAAAAGCTATTTGTTCATTTGTTGCTTTGTTAAATTGATAGATTTTTGTCATGAAGTTTATTTTTGTTAGCTTGTATTCAAATCTTTGAAGGACTATTAGAATAGTTTTATGGTTAGTTAGAATTGATGAATATTCAAAAACATTGTAGCATAGAACTTTATTAATAATATTGAAAGTCATTTAAACTTAATAAATTCTGAAAGTACTAGTTTTTGTATTGTGATAAACAGTTGCACTTTCGATAAAATTATGACTATATTTATTATATTGTATAAATATTTGTATATTTTTCTTTTTTTTTGTTATTAGTTAGTGTATTAATAATAAATACTTTGATAGAATAGATATTAAAATTATTTTCTATTATATATTTAAGAATTTGATCAAGAAGTTTATAGCTATTTATTTAAGTTTATTATTATATGGTAAATAAAGTACTATGATAATAATATTTATTTTTAGTTTAAACTTCAAATAAGCTACACATCAAAATTTATTTTCTATATTTATTGATATATTTAATTATTAAGAGTTCAGATATAAATATCTATGTACTGTCTACAAGAAGGCTAAAATCAAGATACATAGCTATAACCTTCATATATGATACAGCATGGATAGCAAGATTTAAGAAAGATATGGAAATGATCCTGAAAACTGCAAAAATCTTCTACAAAGTCAATAATTCTCAAATAAATGGCAACAAATCAGTCCTTATTACTATTAACAATCATTTGCTATCTAGAAGAGGTAAAAGCAGATATTGAAGAAGAAGTGGTCAAAGAGCTCGATAGAACAGAACAGGCTAGATTCTTAGGAATTTGGATGGATAATCAAAAAACAACAATAGAGCTTAAAGAGATCAATATAGTCATAAGAGCTCTTAAATATAAAAAGATGACAGACAAACAAGCTCTCTATATTTTGAATAGAGTATTAATATCTAGAATAGAATTCAGAATGCAACATAGTATATTGTCCTGGAAAATATACAACATTCTGATAACAGCATACAGAAAACTTTTCAAGAATAAGAATGGTTTGTACAGATCTATGCCCAACAGTATAATTCACCATCCAAAGATTCATAATTTGAAAAGTATCTGGATACTACAAAGAGAAAATCAAGTGATAGAACTTTGCAATAGACTAAATAATTCCAGATCAGCAGGAATCACATCAATTATTAAACTCAAACAAGCACAGATCAAAAATTGGAAACCACTCAATTTATTAATCTGCAAATCCTTAAGTCACTTAACAGACAAAGGCAACTTCACACTTCAAGTGACCAGAATTGCTAAAGATAAGAAATAAAATTTCATAGTTGGAAATAGTAAGATACCTTTGAATGGAAAAAGGAAAATATTTGAATTGGAGAATATTGTACATCAGAAGAATATCAAAAGGCCATACCATTACTTAAAAACAATCAACTGATATATTTGGACCAGTTGATTGATCAGGAAATCAAAAAAATGAAAGACTGGCAAATGTTTAAACTTTTGCAAGATACAAGCAAAGGACTTATACCAAAATGATTTCAAATTATAATCAAAAATCTCTTAGGAGAACAACTAAAGCAACTCATAAGATCTTGGAGAGAAAATTATATGAAATGGAAATTAGAATACTTTAAAATAGAACCTAATCGAGACAAGCAGAAAAAATTGTGAATAGTGATGAGAAGCAAAAAAAATCAAGTAATTTGGGGAAAATTAAGACAAGAAAAAAAGAAAAATATTATGATAGTGGAGCACTTTGTCAGTTGTAGCATCAATAATAACCAGGAAACTAATTTACAAAAATACTCAGGATGTTCGGAAGGCACAACACTAAATAGTAACTGCATTATAGAAAGAAGAATAGGAAAGATATATACAGTATCATATCTCAATATGAGAAAGTCCACTAGAAGAATATGAGATTTAAAAATTTTCAATCCTAGATCAGCACTTAAAAAAAGGATTAAAAAAGTAATTTATAGAGATCAAAGCCCATTCAAGATCCAAAATAATAAAATAAATCACGTAGACATTAAAACCTGGGAAGAATCTATTATTAGAAAAAATATTAAAGAAGATACATATCAAGATCATTTGATAGCCATACTTTAATATAATTTTGAATCTAAAGAAAAACTAATCTTCTATTCTAATGAATTATTTATTAATTATAATAAGAAAGAAATGAAGATGGAAGCAGCTTGGATTCAGATTGGTAAAAATGGAAGGGAAAGCAAGTTTCAAACAGAAATAGACAAGTGGCTCTCATTTATAAGAGTGAAATTGATAGCAATTATAACAATACTCCTAGTAATTCTAATTGAAAGCATGGTGGAGATCTTTACAGACAGTCAGGTATATATTTCCAAGTGGAAATCTTTAGAAAAAGAAGATCCAAGAAGGATATACAAGAGGTGGCTCAAAGAAAAAAACTGATCCCTTTGGGTATGCATGGTAGAATTAATAAAGAAGAAAAATATAGATTTAAAGCTCATAAAAGTCAAAGCACACTCAAATGATCCTTATAATAAAGAAACAGATACTTTAGCTAAAGAAGCTCTAGAATTTCTACTGATTGAATAAAAAAATCTCACTTCATACAAAATTATTATTGAAACAAGTGGCAAAGGATAACTCTAGATAATTCAATTAGGTAGCTTATTATAAACATTAATAATAAGACAATAGCCTATCAGTAAACACAACAAAACAGAATTGAGAAAAAAATAGAGTTGGCAGATTTTAGAACACCAGGCTTATACATGGGACCTAGTATGGAAAAGAGTTAAAGATGGGTACATATGGGATATATCTTTTAAATAATTCCAATAGAGAAGTTTTCTAATTAAACTAGCCAATAATGAGCTATCTACACTAAGTAAGTTGGCTATGAGAAGACCGGACCTATACAAATAAGTAAGATATATTGCATGTAGCTAACAAAATGAAACTATAGAATACATGCTAGAATGCTCAGCCTATAAGAACCAACTAAAAGAAATATGAAATAAAGAAATAAATGAAATTAATAGAAACTTTAAAGAGCTATTAGGGGAAAGAAAAAGAGAGACTAAATAGAAAAATCCCAGATTAATTATTAATGACTGAGAAGAGATAAGAGAGTTTGACAAGTGGATCTCTAAAGTAATAGAACAAGCTTCTAAAACTAGCTAGGACATACTAAGTTTCTGTACTGGCCTTATAAGAGCAGATATTATCCTAGAAAGGGCAGACCTAAAATGTTAAGGTAAATACATAGGAAGAATAGCAAGAAAATAGATAATAAAAATGCAAAGAAGAGTCTATAATCAAGTTTGAAAAGAAGTTTGAAACAAGAGATGTGAAAAGGTAATTGAATGGAAAAAAACACAAGGAATTAATAGAGAGAACAAGACAAGAAGACCTCCATATTTTTCAAACTGAAAAACTGTACTCTTGAAGAAAAAAGAGCCACTACCTGAAGAAGGAAACCTCGAAGATAAAGGCCTCCAAGAAATTCTAACAAGAAAAGTGGAGTATAAAATAAAATAGTTGGGTTTTAAGCTCTGTCAGAACCTCACAAGGTGATCTGTAGTAGTGACCTGTAGACAATGAAGTTAACAGTTGAAAGGGTTTTTACTAGAACTATTAACGGAGTGATAAATCACTCCTGAAGTTGCACTTAGAGTTTTAATAATTCTTTAAAATAGAAATGGGTAAGTTAGATAGAGACTTAGCTTTAGCGATACATTCTCTAATATAAAGTATATATATGTTTAATAAAATACACATATCTAGCCTGACAAAAGATAAAAAAAAAAATGAATATCTATATACTCTATAATATTACTTGAAGAAATTGATAGTTGACTTGAGATGATTATATAATTGATAATTTTTCAAGATAAAAGTTTATATAAGAATTGTTTAATCTTGATAAATATATATATTACTTTAGAATTGGAAAGTAAATTAATCAGATATTGTAATTTTCTTGAATTGTTAAGATCTTAAATATTCAATATCAAGATTATGATAAGATTATTAATATTGGAATTGTTATCTTGATCAGATTTTATTATATATTCTTCATTTGTTAAATTAATAGTTATATTATAATTTTTGTTGTTATTAGATATTATGATATTTGAGCAGATAATTTGAAATTGGCTTGTTATATATAATTATTAATATAATTTTGAAAGTAAAGCTATATTGGAATTAGATAACTTTGTTTCTATAATAAAGTTATTAGAGATATTACAGAAGAAAAAGTGTTTTATAAGGATAGATAGATTTGTGATAAGGTATTTATTATTTATATTATTTTCTTTTAAGATTTTGTTGGTAGTATCAAGGCTTAAAAACTCTGATAGATATGGGATTATTCATTCTTTAGAAATTGAACCATAATATATTTAATTTTTTTGATATTTTTATTAAATTAAAAATTTTTTTGATTTAATATTTTTTTATTGATCTTTAGTTCTTATTCAACTATAATAAAATTAGTTGGTAATGGGGATCGATTGATTTATCTAAGAGAGGAATTGATTCACTTCAATTCCAATAAAAGTTTAAATTAATATAGAGATAATAATTATTAAAGTAATATATTGTCCATTGCTTGATTCTTGATGGAAAATTCTATGCTTGTATTCTCATTATATCAATATAGAATAGAAAAAAAAAGCTTTTAAATTAAATAGTTATTAGATAGGAATTTTATAGCAAAGTTATATTTCCTGAGTTCAGTTATAATAGATCTAATAGTTTCTAATTCATTACAAACAAGTAAGAGAATTGCCAGATTATTAGAAAGCAATTGATATGAATCAAGAAGGTTATATTTAAATGCAAGAAGATTAAAATATGATTTAGATAGTTTATTTAGAATATAAAACTGTTCATAAAGTAAATTAGCCAAATTCTTTAAAATTCTGAGTTTAGATCTTTTTCTTATTGAAAATACTTGATTTAGATTTTTAAGAAGATTGTTTAGAATGTTAAATAATTCAGGAAGTTTTTGAAAAAATTACTAGGGAAAAATTTGAAATTATAGAAGCTTCTAGAAGCCCTTGCCATCTCTCCTATGGATTTAAATAATAAAATATAAAATATATAAGAGAATTTAATTTTTATTTTTTTTTTTTTTAAAGTGTTAGCTCATTCCTGTGCCAGTTCTGAAACTTTATTAGAGTCAAAATTGGTCCTAGGAACAACTGGGATGAGTAATTATCCATACTGTCTAAGAATTTACAGATCAATGAATAGTACAAGGAGCATCTATTTACGTCTCACCCTACCAGGATAGGGTAACTATGTAACCATCTAGTGTAGGACTATTTCTTAATTCTAACTCAGCTAAGGTTTTGGGAAGTCTTATCCTTCGAATTTGATGAAGTGCTCCTCCCAAATTTTTACCTTTGGATATTCAGAAACAGTACTTCTTAGGACTGTGGTTCACCAGATGACCTGTTGCTATTTCCATATTATTGGGGAAATTAACATATCAGTAACTTGCCTAAGATACTCAGTATCATCAGTGTTGGGGATTTCTTATACGGAATCCTATTGGCTCCATTAGCACTTTAAATTTTTTCCTAAGGCTTGTTATGTATGTAGGACCTGTCTTGTTACTTGATTGAAACTCGGTTCTATGTAAAGGACAACGATCCCTCCATTGTTAGCCTTAATTTCTAAGGCTTGTCTTGTGTCTTTTAGTATCATTCTTATGGATATGTCTTGGTCATTCTATGAGTGATCGGGTCCTTCTTCTTTCTATTTTTGAGAATAATCAGTTCTTTTACTTGGAATCTTTGTATTACTTATTTTGGTCATGTTATGGAATCTTGTGTGTATCTTGTCTTGTTATGGTCGCAATAAGTGGGTGGGTTCTTCTTTACATTTCTGTTAGGTACTTGAGAGCAGTTATGTATGGAGGGCTCATGTCACTCATACTAGCCTTATATAGAATCTTGTGTTGATTGTCGTTCTTACTATAGGTATGATGAGCAAATGGGTTCTCCTTATTGCCTTATGGAGTACTTGATCATCATCATGGGGGGATAAGATCTTTGTACTATCTTGTGGCTTAATTTTCACTTGGTCATTATGTAGTATTGAACTCTGGACCTTATGATTGTGACCTGGGAGCGCTACTACTGTGCTATCGACTCACAGGTCAAATTTGATTTTTATTTTAGAAGGGATGTTATAAGAATTATATAAAAGTTGTAATAGCTTATTTTTAATAAGTATTTCTATGTATTCCATTAAGTCTTTAAAATCAATTTTTTTCTATAAAGAATCTATAAAATAGTGGAAATTATATTCAAGAATTTCAGCTATTTGTTAATATTAGAAAAGAAACAAATTATTGAAATAAAAAAATATTGCAAAATAAATTTTTTGATAATGCTTCTGATTTTTTTCTGATAATTCTATTGATATATTCTATATTGTATCTATTTACATAATTGGAATGAAATTCTTTTTTCCAAGTTTTATATACTCTTATTGATATTTTCTTTTAATTTCTTCAGTTTTAACAAATGAATGAAAAAAAAAATCTATTACAAAAAATTAATTTGTTAAAAATGATTGTTATAAAAGTTAAAGATGTGATTATAGAGAGATTTTTTATTTACAAAAATATTTAAATAAAGGCTTTTGGATTCCTTAGTATAATATTAATAATATTAGTTATTTTAGTTATTTCCAGTTAATAGTCAGGATATTCATTGGCTCTGATATCATTATTTGTTGTAAAGATTTTGGTTTTATCAGTTCAAGACTGGGATTTAATGATTTCATTGATAAAATCAACTTTCATTTTGGTGATTATATTATATACTAATTGAGAAAATTCAGTTTAATAAGTGTTTTCTATAGCACTATTTGTATCAAGATTATTAATTTTGAAGATGTTATTATAATAATCATTTCTGAAAAGAAATAATATACCACATAATGTGTTACTAAATTTCTGATTGACTGAATTTGTGATTATTTTAAGATATTTCTATAAATGTGTGTATTGGGAGAAATATATGAGTTTCTTTTTTTTTGAGAAATAAAATATTGAAATTAATATTAGTAAAGATAAAAATTTGAATTCAAGGACAATAAAGTTTGTAATCTATAGTATTTTTAACAACTTAATAAACTGCAAATTTTATATCATTCTCTAATAATAATTGATGTTTTATGAATTTTCTAAGTATTGTAAGATTATTATAGAAAATGAGTTTGGCTAAAACATTAAAAGAAGAAAAGAAAACTTGTAAAGTTAGTTTTTTTAGTTTTCAAAATTGAATATGAATAATATTTAAGTTTAAGTTTGAATCAGAATTAGAAAAGTTGAAATTAGCCATGATGAAGGATAGTATTGAAGAATTGATACTTGAAGTTGAGAAGCTAGTTTGATTGCATAAATAAAAAAAGTTTTATTTTAATTATAGATAATAATGATTTTTGATTTTTTATTATCTATTAAAATAATGTTTAAAATAGAGTATTCATTTTTATTATATATAATCCTAGAGGGATTACCTTTAAACTCTTTTCATTTGCCTTTAAGTAAAATTTTGTTAAGATTTTCTTTCTAAAAATTTTGAGGTTTAATTGTTGATAAAAAGAGTTTTTTAAAAAATTTGAATTTAAAAATAATATAAATTTTATTAAAATTAATTAATTAATATAAAATACATAATAGTAAAATATAAACAAACTAATAAAAATTTGAATCTCTTTCCACTAATTCTTTATTCACACACAAAAAAGATTTTCACAAGAAATTTTTATTTTTTTACTAATAAAGTCTTAATACTGTTTCTAAATTAACTTGAAGTTTTATTTCAAGAGATACTCCCAAACCCTCTCCCTTGGTTATATTTATTTTCAAATAAAAACTTGATTTCCGGTGACCTAGAAAAGTCAAAAAACATCTTTTTTACCAACGGCAAGAAAGTTCTACAAAGAAAAAAAACTAATAGTATAGTACGTGAAGCCTTTTATATTGAAGCATGTCTATAGAAGTTTCTAGTAATGAAAAGTGATGAATATTAAGTCATATTTCAAGGTGCCTGCTCACTGTATCTTTCCTTTTATAGTTATCCAAAAATTTTTTTTAGTTTTCTGGTGAATTTTGCCTACCTTATTTTAACTTTGAATTTTAGATGACACAATTTATTACAAAATATAATTGATAAACATAAAACATGTTGATAGCTGAATATAAACAAGTATCTACTGATTACTTCATATATTTTAATGATGTCAATGATAAAAGAAAGAAAATATATTGATACGAAATCTTTCATTTCTTCAAATAAAGTGTAACTGAAGTAAAGAAATTAGGAGGCCATTAAGATAGGTACTAAATTCCCTAGATAATGAAAAGGTAGTTATTTATTCAAGCTGAAATCTTCAATTTCTTATTATCTTGACCAAACAAAGAATACAAAGAAGATTATTTCCTTATTCTAGTTAGGCAATAAGACTGAAAAGCAGAAAACTGTAAATCACTATCCTTCTTTAGAATTGAGAATACATTTCTCCACACATTATATAATGATATCATAATCAACAAGGATTTTTACTACTTTGCAAGATCCTTCCACTATTGCAAGACAAAAATACTATTGGAGAATTAGACTTTTTGAACAAAAGAAGATACTTATCAGTAAAATTTTTTTTACTAGATATAACTACTAGAAGATATCAATAATTATATAATATGACTGAATGGTTATATAAAAACCTAGAATCCATAATAAGTCATTACTTGATATGGATAGATACAAAATCAATAACAAAATAAAAAAAGTGATAAGCAAGACACTAGATCTGAGTAGATGATAAATACCTCAGATGGTTATAGAAAAATAATCAAGATCATAAATGGATAAGTTCCTTAAATAATCCGGAAGAAAAAAAATATCCCAGAAGGGTTGATTCTTTATAAGAAGAGATTTCTAGCGAAGGTCTTTTGAAAAACAAGGAGCACTTTTATTTTTCTTTTTTCTTTTCTCCTCATATAGTATATTTGTGTATTTTTAGATATCTTTTTTCTTTTATTTTTTCTTTTTCCTATTATAGTTTCTCAAAATCAATTTCTTGAAGGATAATAAATAGTGACAACCTGCTGACAATAATGGGTAAGTTAAAAGGGTCTTTATCAAAACTTATTCTAGAGCAATATTTGTTTCCAAGGTTGCACTTAAAGGCTTAAGCTCATTTGAGAATTGAAAGCTATTGATGAGTAAGTTAATATGAGATTTAGTTTAACCATAATATAATTGTCTAATATATCTCTATCAGTTTTCTTAAAGATTAATAAACACAATATGCTGGCCTAACCATGAATTTTTTTTAAAAAAAAAAAAAAGTAAAATATAAACAAACTTATATTAAAACTTTTTTGCTAATTCTCTGCCTATATACAAAAAAAATCTTTACAAGAAATATTTTATTTCTTTGTTAATAAAGTTCTAATACTATCTTTAAATCAACTTGAAGTTTTATTTAAAAAAATATCTAAACAGATAACAAAAAAATAAAAGAGTAAAAAATATTTTCAGCTTCTTTCAAAATCTATTTCTCAAGATTTTTTTTTCAATAAGAAATGTTCAATTTGAATATCCTTTCTTTTCCTAACTATCAGAGAAACTTATCTATTCTTGATTTTTATTATTTTCTTTTATACTATCTAAAAAGACTTATCACCTAGTGGGAGTCTTTATTTCCAATAACACACTTGGGTTCAACTTTGAGCAATGATTTTTTATTTACCTGTAATGAATAGATAACTTATGATGGATCTCAGATTTTTATATGATCCAATAAGAACTGAGCCATATTGTTTCAATATGATATTTTCTAGTAACCATATCTAATTAAAAGAATTTTATTAGTAAATATTTTTTATTACTCAAAAAGTCGAATTTCTTAACAATAATTTTGTCTTATAATAGTAGAAAGGTTTTGAACAGTAATAGAAATCTTCATCTATTATAATATTTTTCAATAACTTTTGAAAAATCCATTCTCAACTATAACCAAAGAATTGAAACTTAATATAAATCAGAAACTATTTAGTTTTATTGCATAACTGGGATAAAAAAAAGATCTTGGTTTTGAACTTTGCTTAATTAAGATAATAAGAGAAAAAGATCTCAACTTAAACAAATAGTAACTTTTTTATTACTTGGAAACTTGTTGCTTATATTTTATTGGCCTCATAAAACTTAATCTATATATTAATTCAATTGAAGAAGTAGGATGAAAACGGAGCACCAATTAACTCTTTTTATCATCAATAATATTATTAGAACATGTAAGATAATCAGTAGAAACTTATTTACATTCTGCTACTAACATGTTTTGCATCTACCAATTATATTTTGCAATGAATTGTGTCATCCAAAATTTAGAATTAAACTAAGATATGCAAAATTTTCTAAAAAGCTAAAAAATTTTAGATAACCATAAAAAATAA
>CAJVPT010003999.1:0-14205 GCA_910592055.1 Acaulospora colombiana
ATAAAAATGGAAATAGAATGAAGATCATGACTAAAAATAACTATCCAATGGTAGTAGATACTATTTTTATCACAATATATACTACAGCTAAACTATTATTCTAATCTAACTAACTCGTCGTAGGTATAAAAGCCTCTAAGTTCAGTCTTGAGGACAATATTTCGCCCCGCAATGTCTTTGGGTAAAGACTCTCCTAGTCCACTGCATCATTGCCAGCAGGTTGTCACTGCCGTATGTCTAACCAAGCCACTGGAATACAGGAAACTACAAAAGTATGGGTTGACAAAAGGGAAGAGGGGATATCTAAAAATGTCTAAGTAGATTAACAAGAAAACGAAAAAGTAAAATTGAATAAAATATTTCCAGCTTCCTTCAAAGACCTGCTTCTCAAGACCTCTTCTCAATAAGAAATGCTCGATTGGTATATCCTTTCTTTTCCTAACCGTCTGAGGAACTTATCTATTATTGATCTTGATTTCCTTCTTGTGTACCATCTGAGAAGACTTATCGTCTAGTGGGAGTCTTTACTTTCAGGATATACTTGGTCCCAACTTTCTTTGGGCAGTAATTTTTTATCCACCTGTAATGGAAGGGTGACTTATTATGGACCCCAGGTTCTTATGTAACCTAGTAAGAACTAGGTCGTGTTGTTTCAGTGTGATATCTTCCAGCAGCCATGCCTAGTTTAAGGAATTTTACTGGTGTACATCTTCCATTACCCAAAAGGTCAAATTTTTTAATGTTACAAGAATATCAATTTTTGATAATATATATATATGAATATATCAAAATCTCCAAAAATATATTACTCAAATCATTATATAAGTTTGTTAAATAGAAAAAGAGAAAAATGTGTCTTATTTCAATCTTTTTTTTCTTGAAACTATCAATGTAAAAGATTTTAATATCCTATAATTATTTACATTAGAATATATAACTTATAGTAAAATCTAAATTCTTATAAAATTGAGAAAATACATTTGAACATATAAGGTGATCAATAGATAATTATTTACTTATTTTACTAATATAAGCACTATTTGTCCAATCATAATATGAGAAACTTTGTGCTATACAAAATTCAGAATCAAATTAAGATAGGCAAATTTTTTTAGAAAAAACTCAAGAATGAATATCATTAGAGTGGGAAAATGACAAAAAGAGTGAAAAAGTTGTTTCTTGTTATTACAAATACTTTGTGTTATTTTTATACAATGTAAAATGACAGTACATTAGTTTTTTTAATTTCAAAACTTTTTTGCCATAGATAAAAAAGTATATACTAGACTTTGTTGATTACTAGAAATCAAGTTTTTATTTGAAGAGGAGTAATAACAAGAGATGGAAGAAAAATATTGATGACTTTTAAAGTTTTCTTCATTTTGAATTAAGTAAAGTAGTAATAAGATTTATTAATAAAAAAGTAGAAATATTTTTTGCAAATATCTTTTTGTATGTAGTCAGAGGATTAACAAAAAAAAAAAAAAATAAAAAATATATATTATATGTAAGTTCATAATATTTAATCATAAATTTTTTATTTATAAATAAAAATAATAAATTAATTTTTTTCAAAAGCAAGTGCTTCACATCGTATGCGCTATATAAATTAAAAATATCCATAATTGATATTGAATATATTATGAGAAATAAATTTATTATTTTAAAGCTTTAATACTATATTTAATAAAATATTATATCTTTTATAAATTTAAATAATTAAGCTTATCATTATAATTAAGTTTATTAATGCATTTTTTTAATTTTGCTTTATGACACGAATTGATGATTTAAAAACAAATCATTGGTTTTATTTTATATTCGACCATAAAGATATAATATCGCACATACTGTAATTTTGATATTATTGGCTACTTTTAAAATTTTTCATCATTTGATCTTTAATTTTAAAACATTTCATTCAAATTATTTTTCCCTAAATAGACGGTAATTTTTATTTATAGGCCTCGCGCTACACGTGACCCCAAATGAAATTCATCATTTTATTTATCCAATCGACGTACAATCAGCAAGAATATCTTTATCTGATTTGAAAAGGTTAAAATGGCCTTGTAAGCATAATTTAATTTAGGATAGGAACGACGACATGCTGTAACTCTATGACCAAAATGATAACAATAATTAGCTCGAAACCAAATGGCTAATAAGGCAAGCAATGGATTAGAAAGAAAAACAGTCATCTTTATGTTTAAGAATGCAATTGATAATCATTACTATGAGATTTTCATTCCACAGACTTAAAGGAACAAACAGGTCGAATGTAGCACAACCCAAATTCAAAAAAAGAACGACCGGCCATCAAGGCATTCTTCCCAAAAAAAGGTTAAAAATTTAAGGGAGAGGGTAGGTATCAAATATGGGCAATTATTCTTGAAGGCGATCAAAATATTAAATATGATTTTTTCGGCCCCCATTTTTTAATAATACGTATATAATGCAAATTTTAGGATCACAATTATAAGGTCCGAAAAATCCCTGTCCGCCTTCGAAAATAATTACCCATATATCTAATGCGGAAAATGCATCGTGAAACTTTATACTGTACCATGTTTAATTGTACAATCGTGTTATGGCGTGATTTCATTATGCCACGCAGGGGTTCTGCGATAGTATCATACCAACTTTAAGCATTGTGACACGTCCGTAGAACGTTAATTCATTATTAGTGTAACACGCAAAGTCTCCTATTATACCTTTCCCTTGTTTTTCTCGCACAACCCAACAAATCTTGAAATCAATTGGTTTGCGATCAGAGTTCTTTGGGACGTCTGGTGTCTTTGTTTTTTTTTGTTTTTTTTTTTTTTACAAATTGCAATTGGATTCGATACCCTATATTTGGGATTCCAACTTAAAAAAAATCGGTGCATTTAGCGCAAAATTGGTTAATTGTTTCATCAAAGAAAAATTGTCGTTGTGAAACAGAGAAATTGTGCTCATTGTGTCCGAAGATGGGCGGGATCCGCCTCCGAATTAGTCATTTTGAAAATAAACAAGTTCTTTGAAACTCTACCTCATCCTATCAAAGGTTTAGATACTGAGCTGACAAGGATTATTTCATGTTCGACAACTATATGCAGCGGCATCTCAGGTCTTTAAAGAAGCGTGAATTTGAAATCACCTATAAATACGTAGCCATGGCCACGTCCTTCGTTTCTTCTTCACCCCGACTTCAAATAGAAAACAAAGTCCTGGTCTTCATTCCGCGAAACAAAGTTCACATAGTTCACCTCTTTGAACCTTACCGAGAAAGTTGCTTTACGGTTTCCCACGGAAATATATATTATATATAAATTAACAAATTCTCGCTGAGCGAGCTCAAATTCCCTTAAAAAAAAAGAAAAGAAAATTCTCGCTGAGCGAACCCAATTCCTTTGTATTATTACCGATCATCGCCTACAAAATGATCCCATCTTATCCAAGAGTAGTTCTTGACTTCGAACCTTCCGAATCTACCAAAAAACCGACGGAAGATCCCGCATTTGACAAAGGTCTCGACACTTGCAAAGGAAAAAGGGATGTCGATCAACCGAATAATGGTTCCAAGGAGATCGTGAAACTGTCCTCGTCCCCGAAAAGAAATTTCCACTTCGAAATTACCAATGACGCTCAAGAATTCGTCGAAGTATACCAGAATCTCGTCTCTGAAACCGAACACGCTGTTCAGGAAGAAGCCGCAGAAAACTTAAACAACACTAATGAAGAAAGACGAGTTTATCGGAATATAAAAACAGCTTTAAAGAAGTTAAAGGATGTCATGAAAATAGTGAAAAACTCGATCAAAGAGGGTATTCAAGTTTCGGTGATTATAAGGAAAGTCATTTTCTTCCTCGAAAAATTAGGAATCATAGGGAGAATCATGGCCTTTCTCGAAAAGTACACGAGGCCGAAAATCATCAATGGTACTAAATATGAGAGTTTGAAAGATTTCGCTGATGATGTAGGGGAGTTGGAAGATTCCGTTGGAGAATTAGAAAATAGCCTTGACGATACGAGAGAATTAGATCAAATCGACTATAAAAAAGATTGCTTGTGGCAAGAAAGGGTATGTCTTGCCCGCGGAATCATCATGGCACCGATTTTCATTTACGAAAGGAAACAGAAGAAAATCTTGTATTATAAAGCCATCAGGTTAGTTAACAAATACTGTGAATTACGGCGCGTCCACTTGGGATCTCATTCTAACCATAATTTTGCGTATGCGCGTATTTCAGTGAAAATCATATGCTAATAGAAAATCTTCTGGCCTTATTCCAAAAATTTTGGACTACAAAGTCAAGGTAGATAGATGTCACGCTTTGTCAAGCAATTCATTTCTCAAAAGTGATTTGTATGTAAAGTGCGAACGCTAATAATTTATTTATTATATCTCAAATAAAAAGCTACGGCACAATAGGAATGACCCGCAAGAGCATCAATGTTGAATCCCAAGAAATTATCGAGCAAAGGGATCGCGACAATCTCAATGTGATGGAAGATCAAGATAAAATCGAGGAAATCACTTGCCCACTTGAAAAAGACGATTTATATATCGATGAGTTGGAAGATTATGAGAAAATCGAAGATACATCTTGCCCGTTTGGAGATGACGAATTCGAATTCGATATGACGGAGGATCATGATAAAGTCGAAGAAACTTCTTGCCCAATCGAAGAAGACGATTTCTTTAACGCCGAATCAGAGAGTAACCGAAATATGCGAGACCTGGGTGAAGATTTCTTAAAAGCGAACTGTTTCATTAAATCCGATTGTGACCAAGCGATGAAGGGTTTACACGATGGCAGCAATTTCCTGAAAGTCGATAACCAAAACCTACACGTTTCACCCCGATCATTTGATAGGCCTCTGAGGTTATCTAAGGATTCCAAAAAATCTCATTATGAGGGAAAATACCAGGAAATTTGGTCGAAATTCGCTAAAAACATCAAAGTCGATGATTTGGCAAAAACTGATTATTGGATCCGATATTATTTCGCCAAGAGGAATGATCCTTTTAGTGGAGAAAAATGTTTACTCAAGGCTGCCGAAGAAGGTCACGCACAATATTGGTACGCTTATCTCGCCATCAATAGTTATATGACGGAAACAGTGACCAAGTGGAATTATCAGGAAGCAATGATAAATCATTCCGGTATCTGTAAACCCCAAGAGTTGCTATCACCTCAAATCGAAGAGATTAGTGATTCCGGTATCATTGCGACTCAGGAGGCACCAACACTTAAAACTCCGGCAGGTAAAAACGCTGCAACTCGGGAATTATCGGCACTTCCAATTCCAACAGTCAAAAATATCGAAACTCGGGATCTATCATCAGCGCGAACCGCAAGGGTTAAAAATGCCGTGACTCAACCATCTCGACTCCCATTACCCAAAAGTAAAAATAGACAAGCAAGTGAATACGCTAAAACTAGGAGATCGTTGTTGCCGTTACTTAAAAAAGAAGCCGGAACAGTGATAAATGTTCCAGCATCATCTCGGTCATCTCAGAGTAAAACTCGACCAACAGTTAAAAGCACTGCGATTCAAGGACCACCGTCACCAATTCCAAAAAAGGAAACCGAAGCCCCGGAAAATGTTCGGATACCATCTCCAGTGCTTGAAAGTAAGACTCAAAGATTACTGCGACCTCAGATTTTGGTGCCTAAAAACAAATTTCAGAAATCCAGAATTCCAGTGTACACTTATAGACAAAAGGTTAGTCGCGTAGATTAGAGTATGAATATGATATATAAGGTGTACTTGAATTCATTTTTGAATATGAATTCAATTACATATGCTGCATATTATCATAAAACTTTTCAATCCTGTATATATCATTCTGTGTGTTAATGACCTTTCTTTCGAAATTTGGATAGATAGATAGATATGTAAAGAAAAATAAAATAAAATATTGTTTTGAGTTGGCATGTCAAAATATCTTTTTTTTTTTTTTTTTTTTTTTGCGTGAATATATTAAATCGCACGACACGTTCAAGTTCAACTGCAGAGTATCCGTGTCTAAAAGAATTGAACTTCACCACCATAACTTTATCCTGGCAATATTCACATGGTTTATCGTCAGGGCTCGCGTTTATGTGAAAAGAGTTAGGGGCCAAGTTATTTTAATTAAATGAACATTTACGCTTTTCTCCAAATCAATAATAGAAAGTTCTCATCATTATACAAGTTTGTTGAACAAATTAACGCTTTCATTCCCCAAATTCACAAGGATTGCAATTATTTGAGAAATTCGCACATATTCCAATAACTCCCTCCTCGTGTGGAAAACGGTGGCTTTAATTAAATTATTTTTGTTCTTCCATGGGTTTATGAGATGGATCGTGGGTGGGAGGTGGACCACGAGGATGATGAGACGGTAACTCGTGCTCCGGCTATTTAATGAGGGAGGGGAAACGCAAAGTCAATTAGGTAAACCGGGAATTGCAATGAGCTTATATATGAAAATACCTCTTGTTTATAGTTTAGCTTTGTAAAGAGAAACAAATAGAAGTTCGCCAGCAAAGCACCGATAACTGGTCCGACGTAATAGATCCAATTAGCGGTACCAAATTCACCGGTAACTAAGGATGGTCCGAATGTCCTCGCCGGATTCAGACTTTAGAACGATCAAATGAAGAAGAATTTAGCACCATTTACGACATAATATCTTTGAAAATGACCAATTATGAGACATGAGCAAAAATTTACCTGCCACCCGTATACGGACCGGCTAAATGTGTCAGAGTTAGGTGACGTTAATTTAAAGAAGAAAATCTGAAATCGAAATACGTTACCTGCAATTGCCGAAATGAACAAAGCCCAACCAATGCCTATGGCCGCGTTCGCATGGATAGGTTTTTCGATTGCCAGCATGAGCACCGTGAACGTTAATATGGAAGTGGCAATGATCTCTAGCAACAGACCCTGCAAAATTGATGTACCTTCTGCCTACATTAAAGAAAAACTCAATGAATCACAAGATTTCCCTTCCCCCCCCCCCAGATAACATTCTCGAGCATGTTTACCAAAACTGTTGCGCCACCAATTGGTGGTGGTTGTGATATGCTGATCAAATATGCTCCCAATAATGCCCCCAAGAATTCAGCAACAATGTAAAGGAGCCCCTTGATAATGTAGAGACTTTTGTGAACCATTAACGCTATGGTGATTGCGGGATTGAGAACTAAGAGAATGAATGATCAAAAGTTGTTCATATTAACTTTAACGGGTGCACGCACATACTGCGTGTAAATAGTAGCCGTATCGGGGTTGACTCAATGCACCACTAACCTCCACCCGAAATCGGACCCCAAATCCAAACATTTACTAAAAGAGAAAAACCCCAGGCAAATGGAACCGCAATTACTCCGCTGAAATAAGAGATAATTTTTATTTGTTTGACATTTTTGTGAGATGTTAATTTGAGATCGGATAGCAAATGGATTCCTTACGTACACACCAGGATTAGTATCCAAGATGCTGTTTGTGAGTGCAACACCACCTCCTACGCCTAGTTTTCGGGAACGTCAAGATGAAAAAAAACAAAACGACTTTAATTGCCATCATCCACGATGTTACGAAATTACGCAGATCGATTCTAAAAATACCGAAAAATACAAAGTAGGCAGTGCCAAAAAATTCGCCAAGAGCTGCGGTCAAATCATGACGTGAATAATCGAATCGAACCATCTCTTATTAAATTTAATTAGATGAATTAGTCGATTTTTCGTTCTACAGTATTTGTGTATATAGATTTGAAAGGATTGTATCAAAAAAATCGTAATAATTTGGAATGCATTTCTTTTTTTTAGAAAAAAAAAAAAAATGAAAAAAAAAAAAAATGAGAAATATTTCTCTTGATGACAGAGGACACTTTATAAAATTCTGACGTATGGCTTATGCAAAGTATTGATGACGAAATTTCATTGAGTCTCCTAATAATTTGTGACAAATTAATTCCCAAAGTATTGTATTTTCAAAACGGTTCAAGGGAAGTTATCTTATTTACACGTTACAAATACCCATGCCTCAAAAGTAGCTTCAAAATATTTTCGTAAATATTTTCGATAAACAGAACGCCGTATACAGCATATTCCATATATCAGCCAATTATATCGTGGCTTATGCATCTGGTCTCGCCTAATGTTGCCACAAATATCACAAATATACGATTCGTCATTAAAATTTTCATTTCTGCTCATTACTATAGTGAGTTGAGTTATCCTATTATTCTGAGAATTGAACCTTTGGTTATTGAAGTTTTGTTTAACCATTTTTTTTTTTTCATTTTTCAGTTTTTGAAAAACAAATTATTGATTAAAGCAGCGGATTTTACGTGAGTAATGAGTTCTGCAATACATGGCATGTTTGTTTTTTATTATTTTGAATCTTCTCGTGGGCTAAATTTTGAAGATAAAGAGGTACACTACCCAGCCTCAAAAATTCTTGGAAAAAAAAAACGCCGCTAGCGCATAGAAATTACATACTATACCTTGGGGAAACATTATTATGAAAAATAAAACCCAATGTCTACACTTTATATTTGTTGTCATTCCACAGAGACATGTTAGTTACTTAGTGGCCGTGACCACGATAGTGCATGAATTTTAAGGATATTTGCTATCCTGAAATATCTTCAAGTTTTGACATAATTTGTCATCATTTAAATTTAATGTAATGATGATGTTTTTGATTGTTGTGTCAATTTTTTAAAATATAAAGATTGATTGTTATTGTAATAAGGTAGAAAACCAAACCCATGTTTGCATAAGAGTCAAAAGATGTCAAGTATTAGTTTTCTTCTTTCTCTACAAATTGGTTTTATAAGATGTGTGAAAATCAAATTGGTAAAACAAAATTTGTTTTGTAATTGTTAAAGTCAATGTCTTGCTAAAGTATCTATGATATTTTATTAGTTTATTCATTAAATCCAATTCTTGACATGCAGTTGCATTTATCTATTCCATATATAAAAAATATTGTATTCAAAGGTATTATATATTGTATTGTTGAAAATTGTATTAGCCAGATCAAGTTTGTATTTAAAGGTGTTAGTGAGTTTATTTATTAGAGTATAGCAGATGTTTTTTAATAGCACTATATTATTCAAGAGATATTCAAAAGAATATATTTGATAATATATCTTATTTGTTTGTCAGTCACTTATTTGCTATCTATAAATGTTCTGTTTGTATAATCTTATATTGTATTAATTGTTTTTAATATTGTTTGAAAGTCTTGTTATTATATCAAATATCTAAAATCTTAACTAGGATGTTGTTTTCACAACCTGAAATATATTGATTTTATATTTGTATATCTTGTTTTTTGTTTGAGTTTTTTTTTTATTGATAATAAAAAGAAAAGATTTATGTAAATTAATTAATTAATGATATAGAATTGTTCTATAATATTTAGTATAATTGTTAGTTCTAATTAAGTCTCTATTGTTTATAGGATATTATCTATATAGATGCTAATTGAAATATTTATAAATGGGATATATAATTTAATAATATATTATTTAAAGTTATTATTTATAATATATAAAAAAAGATTATAGAAAATTTATTAAAAAAAGGGAAATAATATCTCCTTGATCTATTTTATTTATAAAATTATATTCTTATATAATATTATATTATATAGTAACTGCATTTGTTCTATTTTAGAAAATTGTTAGAAATATAATAATTATTGATTGTGATGACTTGATATATTCAAGTGTCAAATTAAATATATAAATTTTACCAAAATTATATACTTTGAACATGATATAACTGAATATTCAAGCTTGTTTATTGTTATCTTTTATATCTTTTATAATACAATTTAGAATATAAATAAGATCTTATTTATTGTTTTTAAATAAAACTGTCTAGTTAAAATCTGATAAAATAATAACTTTTGTATTTTGGATTGAATATAAGGTATATTATATTTTTAATTCATTTTTTATTATACAGTTAGTATTAAATATATCAATAAAAATTCATAGTAAGAAGTAATTAGTTTTTTGATTAAAATGCTTGTATACTTTGTAAGAGATTGAATTATTATCTAAAACTAATTTGAATCTTCTTTATTGAATAGTATTTGATAATTCTTCAATTGTTATAGATGTCAATAAGTCTTAATACTAATTTTGTTTTATTTGTTCTAATAGATTATATGTGAATTATTAGAAAAAAAATTGTTTTAATGATCATATATTACTTTTAAAAATCCATTAATCAAAATATTCTTTGACTTTAACTTTTATTTTAATAAGCTAATAATAATATACAGTATATATTGTTACTATCAAAAATAATAATTTTATCCAAAATAATAGATCTTATAGATCTGTTTAATATATTATTTATTATTGTTTTCTTCTAGTTTATCAATATTACTTATTATTTAATATTAAATTATTTAATGTTTATTATTTGCAAGTATTTATTATAATTAGTATAGATATTTTGAATTTGATTATAAAATTCTTGATTATTATTTTTCATACTATTAAGTCTAAATTTGTTTTTATTAGTAAGGATTCTTTTTTAAGTTCTTCATATAATTTTGCTAATAATATTTTTATTGTTGTAATAATTGTATCAATATTAATTATAATATAAGAGACAAGTTTACAATAGAATTATTGAAGTTGAACAAAAGCATAAATATAGTTTTGGTTGTTTCTGAAATTACAAATTTTGTAGTATGGTTTAATTTTTGTTATACAAGCTTTGATAAATTGATAAATAATATGTATAAATTTGTTTCACTTGTAATTTATATTGTTATACTTGAGAGTATTTTGGTTTGCTATAAAGAAATTTTTAATCTAATTTGTAAATTTTTTTCAAATTGCTATGGAATTATATATTCAATTGAATTTATAATTTAATATATGTTTTGTTTTAAAGAAAACTTAGTTTAGTTAACAAGTTTTTATTTTGGTAATAGAACTTGAGTAATTAATGTCTATAATTTTTTAACTTTATATAAAATACATACATTTTTCAATTGGCATGTAGAGAATAAAAGAATCAATATTTGATCTATTTTTCTTTGGTTTTATTTATTTTGTTATGTTAATTTTTGTCTCATTAAGTTGTATTATTTATATATATTAAAAAACCTTGTTTCAATAAATATTTGAGATATATAGTATTGGAAGTAATTAAAATGTTTTTTGAAAAATATTTGCATTTGTTTAAGCTTGAATTATTTATTGCATTAAAGTTTTCTAGACTATGATTTAATAGTTTTTTGTTTTGGCTTCATTAATTTATTATTTTATTTTATAAAAATTATTTTGTTTTTTATTATTAAACTAGGTGATGAAAAATATATTCCTATAATTCTAACTTCTTGTTTATTGGAAAAGACCATATTCATCAATAAGAATTATTTTTAATAATATTAATATTTGAAGATTTATTTGGACAAATTGATAAATAATACTAATATCAATTCCATATCTTAAAGTTTATGCTTTTTTATAAATTCAAAAGAATTTATAGTTACAATATAATTAGTGTTTTAATAATTATAAACTATCATTTGTTTCTGTTATAATAATAATGTATCAGTTATTAATATTATAAAGTTTAAATCAAAAATATCTTTTGAGATTCATTGATAAATTGTAAATGTTGTGAGTGATAATATTTTAAAGAAATATGTATATAATAATAAATATATATTATTTAAAAAGATATTCATATTTATTGAATCTATTATAGGGGAAAAATATTGTTTGTATTACTTATTAATTGAAGAAAAATTGAAAAGTGATATTAATTTGTTAATTCTTGTTTGATTAAATTTGATTTCTACTATCTAGATAATAAATGCTTTTCTATTCAGGCTAATAATATCATATGCTTTAGCTATATCTTGAAAAGATATCTATAACTTCTTTTTATTTTTTCTTGCTTCCTCACAAATGTTATTGAGAATTTGAATCAGTTCTGCTATACTTTCTCTTAGTAATTCTATATAATTAGGTTATCTCAGTATATTGTTGATCTTGCAAATATTTCCCAATCTGTTTGTGAGAATCTTGGTAAAGCATTTTTGTATAACCTTCAGCAATATTATTGGTCTTATATTGAAAAGTTCATATCCCCATGGTTTTGACTTTGCTATAGAATATATAGGACTTTGTTTCCATTTTATTGAAGTAATTTCTCACCTTAAAAAGCAGTTAAGCATCTTTCTAGGATATTCTTTTCCTTCTTGTCCTAGTTTTTTTAGTATTTTATAGCTTATTTATGATTTCCCTAGGACTTTATTATTGGAAAGTCCTTGAAGCGTTTCATATAGTTCTTCTTAAAAGATTGGCTTCAATAGGTTTTTGTACTATCTTTTTTTAATATAACCTTTAGGATTGCATTCTTCTTTTCAATCTTCTGTAAGGCTATCAAAATTGCATTTCATTTTTTGAATATCTCATGATAATATCTCCTTATTTCTCTTTTAATTTCTTTCTTCTTGATAGTTATATATTTCTTTTTTCATTTTTAATCTTGATTCTATTTAGTGTTACTTTGATTAGCTCTCTGTCATTTAAGAAGTTTACCATTCTCTTTTGATTGCTATGTAGTTTATTCCATCTCTATTCCAAGGCTCTTTTGATAGTATCCCTTGTTTTTTTGCCTCTATATTTTGATAAGTGAGTTTTAGGCCTTCTATTGTATCCTATATATTTTTTTTAATAGTTTCCATAGAATTTGAGAAATACTATATTGAATGCAATAGTTTTTGATCTAATAATTAAAACTAAAGATAGTGTTGTATTTCCTAATCACTATATTAAGGGCTTGCAATTTGATTGGATTATATATACTTTCTACCTTTTTAAAGAGTACAAATAGCTAAAGAACTTTTCGATACTTGATAAATTTTGACCCATGTCTATAATGTTTTTCCTGAGAAATAGATAGTTTTTTAATTACAAGCTTGTTATGTACTATCCTACATATTTGTTCTTTGAATATCTTCCAGATCTTTTTTGCTTAAGTTTCTCTTTTACCTTTTTCAGGCTTTTCTTTAAACAATGGATCCATTGCCATTCTAAGTTTATAATTCAGGATTTTACTGAATACTTTTCACTACTCTGATATTGATCTCTTTATATCAATTTTTTATTCACTTTTTATGAAAAGCTTGTTTTTGATATTTCTTGTGAAGATATTTATATTATGCATTGTTAGTACTAATATAGTATAATTACTTCTTATTGTTTCCTCCATACTTTGGTTATAAAATCTGAGTATTGAATAGTTTGTAAGGCTTTGAGATATCCATATATAATCAATCTGACTACTGTTAGTAGCATCTCATATATAATCAATCTGACTACTATTAGTAGCATCCCATCTTGTTGTAGTTTTATCTTTTCCTTCCTATATAATCTGTATATCAAGAAAGAACTATTTATCTAAAAAGTTGAACAGCAGTATTTTCAGATATCAAGATGATTTAAATTTAGTTCTAAATATTGATGTCCTATCTTTGTAGAATTATATATAGCATTAAAGTCTTCAATTACTATTATATAAAAGTCTTGTCTATTTTTTTCTTTAATAAAACTTTTACTCTTTTTTGCACCTTTATGCTCTACCATTTGTCTAAAAGAATATAGATCTGAATAATTTTTTTTTTTTAATGCTGGACTTGACCAAGTTTATTAGCAAAGTTTTACTATTTAGATATATCAGATCAGAAAAAAACAATGATAAGCTATTAAACTAATGATAGGTTAAAAAGAAACCATCTCATGGCTAAGCCATCTCTAAACAGAGACCTAATAAAGGGGCCATTAGAATGATAAAAATTTTAAAGGGATTAGTGTATATCGAATCTAGTTTGTCTATCTTAATCCTAAAAAGGGGAATGCGTGTTTATATATTAATCTTCTTAAACAGATATCTACTGCTAGGAAAAATAATTGAAGACAATAGTTATACAAGGATCAATAGAAGAGAGGGTTCTGCTCACATCTTGAAAGGACTTGGCAAGAGAGGGAAAATGGTAATTCATTATAGAATTGACACTTGAAACTATGCTATTACTACCATTTCTTTACTATTGGCTGGGTACTCTTCGAGGACTTCATCAGTTGAGAGTGCAATGTCTGTTCCTCAGTTGCTTTCAGTACTTCCATGTTATGGTTCTTATGTCTTCCAGTTTCGATCCTATGTCTTGCCTTACCCT
>CAJVPT010004000.1:0-14204 GCA_910592055.1 Acaulospora colombiana
GAAATTTTTTAAAATAAAAAATATTCAAAGTTTTTTATTATTAAAATTAATAAAATTATTTTTGTTTTACAAATTTTTGAAAATTTTGAAAGTTTTTTGAAGTTTTTTTTAAAAATTTCTGAAAAATTTTTAATAGGTGGAGATCTTCAGAGTTCTCCATCAAAAAAATTTCCTGATATCATATTAACTTCCAATATCTTAGCTATAATACTGTCTAAGATCATATATGTTTCTGATAATAAGGCTATTGATTCATTGGATTCACTATTTTCTTATTATAGTAATTGTTGTGAGGTCTATAGGGTAAAGTGTTTATCATATTTTCTTGAGAGATTAATTAGAATATTTATTATATCTTCTTCTCTTTTATTGACTATTTGTAATATACGTTGTGCTCTATTCATATTTAATGGCTCAAATCTATTGATAAATCATGTGAATACTTATTTATATTTATTAATAATCTATTTTTAGGTTGCAGATATACAGTACCTTTTTGATATTATTATTGTTTATATATTTCGATTAGGTAATATAAAAAAATCTTATTTGTTGTTTTGATATATTTATTGATGATCCTATCCTACATTTGAGAGTTGCTGTCATACTTGTATAGAGTGTCAATCAAATTGTTTAGATAACAAGTTATATGTGTATGTGTATGTTTTGCTTATTGCTTTTATATATATACTTGTTTTGCTTATTTGCTTTTTTTGTGTTCATATTTGTGTAACAGAATAAGGGATAGGTATGTATGTATATTTAAACTGTCTTGTCTTTAGGGAGCTTTGATATCCTTCTAGGTCTTTAAGTAACTAGAGCAACTTGATTTATCGAATAGGCTTAATTGTTTTTTGGATTTCTTATAGTATCAAGAAAGATATTAATTTGTATTGACCTGACTATAAGCTATATGAAATTAATATTGACTTCCTTTTTCTGACTGTGAATCAGTTTATAGGTATTTTTTCTTTCTCCTAAAATTTTTAAGAAAAAGAAATAAAAAGAAAATTAGTAAAGTAGTGTATACCTCTTTTCTTAATGTTTCTGGGTAACTTGTTATATATATATTGAAAGTGCTTGATAGCTTAGTTCAAAGAATATATTATTTTTCCTTGTATGTTTGAACTGGTTAATTTTTTTGAAAAAAGGAGGGTTAGCAAAAAGAGTTTTTTTTATTGTAAATGTTATAAGTATTAAGTACTTGCTAAGTATTGTTATATTATTATATATATATTAAGAATTAAAATACTTTTACTATTGACTTTGAATTGAAAAGGTAGTTTGCATTTAATGAATATATATAAATTATATTAATTGAAAGTGCTCACATACCCTTATATTCAATACTAGTTAGAATATTTGAACATTCTTATTTGATTTTTGATAATTATAATATAATATTTATAAATTTTATTACAAGAATTCAATATAATATGAAAATTTTTTTTTTTTTAATTAGTCATACTGACTGAGCTTTATTGATCGGTTATGAAAGAGTCGTACAGAATTATTTTTACAAGAGCGATTCTTATAGCTAATTTATATTATCCTAAGCCATTCAAACACCCTTAGATTTTACCCGATATGAATACCATCCTGTCAGCTGCTCTGCTATGCCTGGGCACTCCTGATGTTCCTAGAATTCACCAGGGGACTTCTATTTATATTCAAGGAGCTGTTGAGATTGTTCAATTCTAGGGGGTTTATATACCTTATAGGGGTTGTGTTCCATAATTTTGATATCTTTAACCATGCTTAGTTCTCAGAAGGTTAGTCATCCAATGATATTCTTCAGTTTCTATGCGGTCCCATCAAGTTTCCTGGTGGATATTGGTGAGCCAGATTGACGATCATAGTCTTCCAGTGACCATTTTTAACCACTCTTCAAATATGTCTGCAGGGGTTTCTCTTGGTTACTTCATAATGGATTGCTTCTTTCAATGGAATGGTTACCTTGGTGATTGTTTTCGAATTTCTTCTCCCAGGGTCTGCCCCTATATTTTCCCATTGTGACTATTCAACTTCATTACTCCTCGTTGGCCACCCACGAGGTCCAATCTCTGATAGCCATTGGTGATAACGATCAATGATCTTCCAGTATGTGTCTGGCCCTTTACATTTTATGGCTGGTTTGTGTGACTGAAGTCTCCCAGACTTCCTATGAGACTGGAGTTTTTGAGAAGAGATAAATTCCGTATGAGATCAATAGGATCCTGAGTCTTATCATTGTCTTTCTTGGCATTCTTGCTGTCTGTGCATATTCCAAGTGGCGGGATGTTATGGCTTGTTTTTCAGTGCTAAAACTGACTGGAACCTGTATAACCTGTTTTCTGACACCATGATCGGATGGTGGATTTCTATAGGTTATTTTTTGTGTTCAAGCTTGCATGTAGCTGGTGAGCATGCATTCTTGTATAACATAACCTATAATGCAAATACTGTTCTAAAGTGGGATTGAACCAGTAACTTGCGAATGGTGACTTGGGAGCACACCCCTGTACTATTGATCCACAGGTCTATATGTAAATTTGATTATTGTACAAAAATCATTGATATTTATATAATTTCATCTAATATACTATTTATCAGAAAAGTAAAAAAATGGACTAAATATTTTCCTTATAAAATTATTTTTATAAATGAAAATAATATTTGTATAGATTTAATAGATCACCTTATAAATCAATTTTATAGATTTAATTTTTCATATGAATATATATTAGTATCTTTTTTTTTTTATTATAATAATTAATTTAATAAGAATATTTTTATTTTGAACCATTAATAACAAATTGTAAAATATTATTTGGGATAAATAATATTCTAATTTTGAATCAATAATAATAGATAATTTATCTAAATATAGAAATATATTATTAAGGATTTTTGAAAAACTCACTCTTTCTAGTGATCCTCTGACTACACACAAAAAAGATGTTTGCAAGAAGTTTTAATACTTCTATGCTAATAAAGTCTTAACACTCTCTTTAATCCAACCTGAAGAAAATCTTTAGGAGTCACCCACACCCTTCACCTCTTGTTTACAATCAACTTCGAGCTAACTGAACTCTTGTGACCTATAAAGTTCAGCTTATACCCTTACTACTGATGGCAAGAAAGTTACTAAAGAAAGAAAGCCATCAGTGTAGTACCTGACATCACTCTTTTAAAGCGAATAAACAAGACAGAATATGATAGAGGTTTTGTTACTAGTCAAGGACTTATATTTTTCTCTTGACTGGGTTTTTGGCCTCTAAGAGCTCCCACTTCACAGCTTTCTGGGAAATTTTGTCTATCTCAGTTTGATCATGAATTCTAAGGTAGCATAAATCCTGCTGATTATGATTGGTTGATATGAAACATGTTGGATTGGATTGACAAACAAGCTCCTATTGGCCACCTCATGTGTCTGAATGCATTTCCTCAGCTCCATAAGAATCTGGGGTCCACTATAAGTCAGTTTGCCATACAGGTAGATACAGGACACAGCCATCTCCTACATCACAGAAGAAGAGAAAGAGAGAGAAAGAACAAGTCCATGGACATAAGAACTCGTGCATTGATAGAAGTAACCTGACATGCTCACGACAAGACAAATTCAGCCTGGTGCGATACTGAAGGAACATTATAAGTCCCCAAGAAACCATAATATCCAGAACACAGAACTGAGCCCTGAACAAGAAACAAGTAGAACCAAAAGTCACAACAGGCCCCACAAAAGAAGAACCATAAACTGACGACTCATATCAAGACTTTTAACATGACTCTCCCTTTCGTATAGCCATTAAGGCTGCTAGTGGCACCTATTAATCTTACTCCTGGTAAAAGTACTAGTTAGAAATGATTGTCAGATTGGAAGACCCTCTAAAGACTTAGCCTGACTTTGGAAGAGTTGTGCCTTTTTAAACAAGCAGCTTATGCTTGAAGCTGGTATTATCTCTAGGACTAGGTCATCAATTCATTATAGTTTTAAGGTCCCTCCTAGCCATAGGTTCCACCTAATCTTTGGATGAGTAATTTCCTAGGCAGAGTACCAGATGAGATAATATCAATAAAGCTGGCATCTGAAACCATACCCCTCCTCAGCCGGAAGAAGAACATTCCCCTCTCCCTTTCAAAGATGAAAAAACACAACACTTTGGTAGATAATTTGTAGATGTTGATTTTTTCTTGGCATTGGTCTCAGTGGATGGTCAGTAGTAAAAAGAACCTTGGTTCTTGCATAACAGCACTGTTTTATTTCTTTCAATAATTTTGCACTAGCCGCAAGGTAAACTTAAACTAGTCTCCTCCCCCTCTTGTTGGTGGAGTAGCAAAAGCAATCTGGTAAACTGTTTGGTTTTAGGTAGTTTCATTAGCCTTATAATACTTATGATACTTTTAATATAATTTTGAATTTGTCTTTATTAACGCTAATAAATATGCTGAACTGACATTAAAAAAAAATATATATATATTATTAAGGATTTTATTATATTGAAAAATCATGATAGATAATTTATTTAAATATAGAAATAGATAATTTGCTAAGATATTATAATAATAGGAAATATTTGAAATTGTTATTATAAATATATAAGAGATTTGATTTTAATGGAATAATTTTTCAAAATAAAGTTATAAAAATGTTATCAAAAATCTTTACCATTAAAAAATTAGTAAAAAAATTTTTTAAAAAAAATAATAAATGATATTTATTTAAAAAATAAAATTAATATATTTTCAAGTTCAGAAACTTTGGGATTCAGTTATTTATTGATATTCAAATCTAAATATCATTAAGATGTAATTGAGATTTTGGACAAATTTCCTACAGTTAGAGAAGTAATATCAATTGCTATTCAAAATTGAAAACCTGTAAATAAAGATTCAAGAATCAAGCCTACAAGATTTGATAATATGCAATCAATTCTTCTTGAATCAGTTCAAAACCTTTGAAATCTAAATGGTATTATACAAGAGATTAGGACAATCAGAATGAAGATAAATTGATTGAAGATTATGAAGAACAAGTATAAAAATGGCAAATTGAGAAGAAAAGATAATTTCAATATGAAGATTTTATAATTGCAATTACAAAAAATGAATATTTTAATTATTATTATTTTTTTTTTTGAGTACTTATAGCCAGACTAGATTGTTAGTTTATTAATCAATTAAAAACATAAGTACATTTTCATTTGAGCAATATAATATATACTATAGCTAAACTATTAATTCTAATCTAACTAATCTATTGTAAGCATAAAAGTCTTTAAGTTTAGCCTTGGGAGCAATATTTTGCTCTACAGTATCTTTGAGTAAAAACTCTCCTAGTTCACTACATTATTGTCAACAGATTGTAACTGCTATATAATACACCAAACCCTTGGAATATAGGAAACTATAAAAGGATAGATTGAAAAAAGGGAAGGGGAAATATTTAAAAATATTTAAACAAACAACAAGAAAATAAAAAATTGAAAATTGAAAAAAAATATTTCCAGCTTCCTCCAAAGACCTGCTTCTCAAAATCTCTTTTCTATAAGAAATATCTGATTGTGATATCTTTTCTTTTCTTGACTGTCTAAAGAACTTATCCATTCTTGATCTTAATTTCCTTCTTGTATACTATCTGAAGAAACTTATTACTTAATAAAAATCTTTATTTCCAGAATACACTTGATTCCAACCTTCTTTGAGTAGTAATTTTTTATTCACTTGTGATAGAAGGGTGACTTATAATGGATCCAGATTCTTATGTTATCTAGTAGGAACTGAATTATATTGTTTAAGTATGATATCTTCCAGCAGCCATATCTATTAAAGAAATTTTACTAGTATATATCTTCCATTATCCAAAAGACCAGATTTCTCAATAATCCTTTTGCCTTATAATGGTGGGAGGGTTTTGAAGTAATGGGAATTCTTATTGATTGCAGTATCCTTTAACAACTTCTGTGAAAATATATTCTCAACTATAATCAAAAAGTTGAAGCTCAGTATGGACTAGAGACTATTTGGTTTTATTGCTTGATTGGAATAAAAAGGAGACTTTGGTCTTGAACTTTGCCTGACTGAAATAATAGAAGAGAAGATCTTAGCTTGAACAAATAGCAACTTTTTCATCACCTGAAAACTTGTTGCTTATATGTTATTAACCTTATGGAATTTGATCTTTAGATTAATCCAGTTGAAAAAGTGGAGCAGACATAGGATACCAATCAACTCTTTTAATCACCAATGATATTATCAGAACATATGAGGTGATCAATAGAAGCTTGTTTATATTTTAGAAACTAATATGTTTTGTATTAGCCAATTACCTTTAATAAGAATTTGTGCTATTAAAAATTCAGGATCAAACTGAGATAAACAAAATTTCTCAGAAAACCATGAAAGTAAAAACTTTAAGAGAGCTAAAACAGTTTAAAAGAAAGAAAGTAAACCTTTTAATTGCAACAAAACCTCCGTAAACCTTTAGCTTCAAAGGTTAGAAGAGTCTTTAGATACTTTACAATCAGTTCTTCTTCTTTTGAAAACTTTTTTGCCATTGATATTAAAGGTATTATTTGACTTTTTATAATTACTAGAAGTCAAGTTTTTGGGTGAAGAGCTTGTAAACAATAGAAAAAGAATAGAAATAGTTTTTTAAATCAGACTTCAAGTTGTTTTATGAAAAGTGTTAAGACTTTATTAGCAAAAAAGTAAAAAAACTTCTGAATATTTTTTTTGTGTATAGTCAGAGGAATAGTGAAAAGTATTGAAATGATAGATATTAAAAATTTATATAGTTTTTAAATAATCTATAGTTAATTTATTTAAAATTTTAATTGGATATTTTTTGTTATTTTCAAAAAAAATAAATAATAGGTTTTATTTTTATAGTTAAAATTTGAAAATAAATAAGTATTTATTTTTTAAATATTTAATTAATATTTAAAATTTAATTTAAAAAAACAATATTAGATTTTTTTTTTAAGGTTCAAAATTTTTTTAATAATTTATAACTAATATACTATATAATGATTTAAAAGTTATCTATTTTAATTTCTTTTAACAAAAGTTAATATAATATAAGATCAATCCATTTTTTAGACTAATATTTTTTTAGATGAAATTCAAATCCTTAAAATATATATTTTTTGTTTAAAGATTTCTTAATAATAGTTTTTTATTATTACTTTTTTTTTTTTATAACCTGTAGTCAAGCCAGTACTGTGTATTTATTAATCATTATAAAAACTAATAGAGATATATAGGACAATTGCATCATGGCTAAACTAAAAGACTTGATTAACACATTCATCAATGGCTTTCAATTCTCAAAAGAGCTTCAATCTCTAAGTGTAATCTTGAGAACAATATTTCACTCTGGACTAAATTTTGAGTAAAGACTCTTCTAACTTATCCATTATTGCTAGTAGATTATCACTGCTTATTATCCTCCAAAAAACTGAATTTGAGAAACTACAAAAGGAAAAAAGAAAAATAAAAGGAAAGGAAAATATTTAAAATATGCAAATGCACTATAAAAAAATGAAATAAAAAGAAAATTAAAAATGACCATGACCTTTAAAGAACCTTTACTAAAAATCTTTTCTCATTAGGAGTCAATCTTTCTGAAATATCCTTCTTCTTCTTAACCATCTGAGGAACTTATCTATTTGTGCTCTTGATTATTTTCTTGTAACTATTTGAGATACTTATTACCTATTTTGATCCAGTATCCTACTCAACACTTTCTTTTTTGATCTTAATTTTGTATTTATCTGCACAGAAGAAGATGATTAATAGTGGACTTCAGGTTCTTATATAACATTTCAGTCTTGTTAAGTAACTTTCAATATTTTCTAGTAGCTACACCTAGTTAAAAGAATTTTATTGATGTTCATCTTGATTATGATATCATTATTCAATATCTAAGAAAATGTATTCTCAATTCTAGAGAAGGGCAGTGTTTTATATTCCTTTGCTTTTCAGTCTTATAGCCTGATTGGGATAAGGAAATACCCTCCTTTGCATACTTTGCCTAACTGGGATAATAAGAAGTTAAAGGCCTCGGCTTAAACAAATAATCACCTTTTCATTATTTAAGAAATTTAGTATCTATTCTAATGGCTTCATAATTTTTTTGCCTTAGTTAAACTTCATTTGAAGAAGTGGAGGAGTTCATATTTTTAATTTCTTTTTCAATTATCAATAATATCATCAAAACACATAAGGTGACCAATAGGAGCTTGTTTATATTCAGTTATTAACATATTTCATGTTAACCAATCAGATTCCAGGTGACATTGTGCTACCAAAAATTCAAGATCAAATTGAAGTAGGCAAAATCTCTCAAGAAAACCATGAAAAATAGTAGGTGTTTTAAGAAGGTATAAGATAGTATATGAGAAAATGGAAAATAAGCCTTTACTTGTCAACAGAATCTCTATTTCTTGTCACTTCCAACTTTGTAAGATTACATTCCACTTGTCAGTCCTTTTACTTTCTAGAACCTTCTTACCTTTAGTAGAGGAAGTGCATACTTGAGTCTTTTCAGGTCACTAGAGACTCAAGTTTTTATTCAAAGAAGTTTATAAACAAGTAAGAAAAAGTAGAAGATATAAATGAAGACAAGTTTCAAGTAGTTTTAATAAAATTATAAAGACTTTATTAGCAAGGAAATATAAAACTTCTTGTGAACATCTTTTTTGTGTGTAGTCAGAGAATCAGTAGAAAGAGTTTTTAATTTTTTATTATTTCTTTAATAATTTATGATTAAATAATTATATATTTAATTTTTGATTGATTTTTAATACTTTATTTAAAATTATTTTGAATTTTTATAGTTTAAAATTAATTTTAATATTTGGTTCTAATTAAATTTAAAATTTTTATACTTGTTATTCAATATTTTTTTTTTTTTATTAACCACAACTGGTATTAGATGCGAGCCTTTTATTAAGAATTATCTTAACCTTGGATCTGGGTCCTTTGACATGACACCAATTATCTCTTACAAACTATATATCTCTATATACATACAGATTAATGATAACCTATCATGGCTTGTCCTAGTTAAGCCTACACATCACTCCGAAAATGAGACAGACTCAACTAGGGGCCGGTGGTTGATAACAGCAAAATGGCGCTATTGGTATAGTTAGTACATCTGTTTACAAAAGGACTTAATATTTGTACTAACTTATATACTAGATTGAATCCTCAAGAGTTATTTAACCACTCAGATACCCTGATACTTTTTACTTGAATCTCAGAAGGGATTTCTTTCTTCTTTGTTACCATCTGCGGCATCACAAACAAATCCTGTTCGGTAAGTTCTTCATTTAAGCAAGCACCAGATTGGGATATTTCAAGCTAGAGTAGTTAAGTGACAGTTTGATTAGGGAAAACAGGTTTTTTGTTGTACTGGGCCTGAAAACCAGTTTGGGTCAAGATATAGGCCATGGGTTTTTCCTTAATAAGGGCCATGATCCTAATAAGGCGTGATCATCCTATGCTGATCTTTTGGAGAGGGTAAGCTGATCACGGTTTTTGGTAGAATTTTGGGAGAGAGTTAAAACAAGAGAATGTCCTGTTGTCATGTTCCTTGAGTTGAGTTGTGATGGTATTATCAAGTATTCAAAGCAAAAGCTCTCATCTAGCTGTTTACTTATGACCAACATGATGGCAGTCTAGACCCTCAGCAAGTAAAACCTTATACTTTTGGTGCTGCCAGATGAAATTCCTACTGTTACTACCTCTTCTCCATTCATATAGTTTGGTAAAGTAGCTAGTGATTATAAAAAGGTATGCCTAGAGTTTCGAAAGTGTAGCCTCCCTTGCTACAGCTTCATCTTTCAATTGTAAGAAGTCTTGTTTTGATCTTTTTTGTGTTTAAGCCCACTTGTCTAAACCAGGAAAAAGCCTTGATGTATTATGGAGTTAATAATATGGTCAGTGAGAAGAAGGAATAAGAAGCCTAGAAAGAAAACCTTGAAGAAGGAAAAAGCTATCTGTTAACAGGAAGGATGTAAAATGAAGGGGTAAAAAATAACAAGGGGGAAAAAAAAGAACATAAGGGGAAAGGTTAAGGAGTTGGGGAGAGAAAGGAAATATAAATGTATTCTTGTCTATGACAACTCAGGCATACACAAAGCCTCACTCCAGGAGTGTTCTACCCCAAAAGACACTTTCCTTTGTCTCAGATATTTGCCATGTGCAGAGTTCAGGTTCGCTCACACTTCTTTAGACGTACTACTGCTTTCTATACATCAACAAGTCAGATAACAGAGCCTCGTATGGTGTCAGCACAACTCAGACTTTGTCTGCTGCATGGTTGGTATTCTCATATAGAGGATGGAAGAGGAAAAGGGGAAAGAAGAAAACTTCCTAAAAAGGAAATTTTTACGAAGTAGGGGGAAGTGGGAAAGAGTTTTTTTTTTGTTATTCAGGATTTTTTTATTTGATTTTTGATATATAGTATATATCAAGTTTTTTTTTTTTGTATTGTTTTAAAAACATATTTTATTCAAGTAATATTATTTATTTATTTAAATATTTTTTAAAAAATTTGATATGAGATCAAGTTTTTATTAAAAATATTATTATATAATTATAATTCAATAATATTTTTATTAAAATATATTTAAAATCATATATATTGATTAAGTTAATTTTAGATAATATTTAAATATAATTAATTTTAACATAAGATATATTGTTTAATTATATAAATGTATTAATATTTTTTATATATTCTAAAAATTAATATAATTTTTAATTTTTAAAAAGTTAAAGAGATTCATTTTGATTTTTTTTATATTTTAAAACTATTTTATTAAAAAATAATTAAATTATTATTGAATTAATAATTATACTTAAGTTTATAGTTATGATCTGTAAATATTAAACTTTTTAGTTAAAGAATAATATAAATTATAAAGAAAGTAAAATATTATTTCTTGAGTTGCATATAGAGAAAAAAATTTCAATAATAAATAAACTAATATGTGAATGTTATTTAAATTGTAATTATTTTTATTAATTTATTATAAAAATAAGTTATATTAGTTTAATAACAAGTTAATAAAATAATAATTATTATTATTATATTTAAGTTTCTTATAATATTAATTTTAAGTATTTTTATATTTGTTCAAAATTTTGTTTTAAACAAATATTATAATTATCTGGTTTCAATTTTTTGATAATAAATAAACTTAATAAATGTTAAGCTTATATTTTATATATAAAAAATTGGCATATTTTATCAACTCTTTCCACTGATCCTCTAACCACACATAAAAAAGATGTTCGCAAAAAAGTTTAATACTTTCTTGCTAATAAAGTCTTATTACTCTCCTTAAACTACTCTGAAAAACACTTCAGAAGTCATCTCAATCATCTCCCTCTTATCTACATCCTCTTCAAACAAAAACTTGACTGCTAGTGACCTAAACAGTTATGAAATACCTTTTCTACCAATAGCAAGAAAGTTTGAAAGGAAGAAGAACTGACAGTCTGCCACTCCTTCACACATAGTTAAACATTACAGAGCTTTGTTTGTGATGAAAGAGCTATTATGAACACACTCCATTCACTCTCTTCATCATTTGTTAGGCTCTAATAGTGCTCTTTCTTGATTTTTTCTGGGAGATTTTGCCTACCTCAGTTTGATCTTGAATTTTAAGTAGCACAAAGTTTCTCATGTACTGATTGGTTCAGCAGAATCACGTCAATAAAAGAATGTAAACAAGCTCCTATTGGTCACCTCATGTATCTGAATGCATTTCCTCAGCTCCATAAGAACCCGAGATTCACCATAAGTCATATGTCTATGGTGTGGATGAATAATAGACACTGTCACCTCCTACATCAGTAGATGTCCCATGGAAGAGTCAAAGAAACTGGTCAGCCATTATCTTTCAATTAGCTCAGCTCTTAGGATATGGAGGCCTAGTATATATTTCTCTACTTTATCATAAGACCCTATGTGATACAGTGGATCAATCTACACAGTTATACCCATCCTCTTCTTCGACCTCTTCTTTCTATGAAGATTGAATTCCTCACTTCTGGTAGATAGTAATATCGAATGGAATAGTGACCACATTATAGTTGGGCTTCCTTCTCTTCCCCTATACAAAAGCGACTAGATAGATGAACATCTTAAAGAATTCACCCCTTCTTACCTAATGTCAGTAGTTAACTCATGGATATAGTTGGAAACTGGCAGGAAAGAAATTTCACCAAGAGACATGATTCGAGTTCCCCGTATTACTGAGGATTCTAGTTAAAGACAAATGGGATGCCTCGATCTCAAGTGAAAGATCTCGTCACAATTAGAAACCAATGAACTTGGCATAACCCTGGAGAATATAAAAGGAGAAGCAGATCTCACCATATTTTTCCTATATGGTTTTAGTAAGGCATTCGTAGACTGAGTGACAGCTTCTTCCCCTGTATAAGCTGCAAAGTAATCGAAAGTATACGAAGCATCATTTCTATCAAAGCGAACCCACTCTGAAGCCTACCAATCATTTTTTATACCAATTACACACAACACATTGATCAGGACTTCTACTCTAGGGTTAAAATTTCTTTCAGAAATTTCTTTTTATAGGAGGTTTTGAAAATTCTAACATTGCATCGAAACATAGCTTCATACATAGGATTTACTGACCCCTTATTCTTCAAATTGCCTCTACTTCTCTTGTTAACATAATACACTAGTAGAACTTCACGTACACTAGGTTAGCTTGAGTTATTTAAAATATTAGTCTAAGTGGGCCACACGGCAAACTGTTATTTGTAATAGTGTAGGGTATATAGTCTTACAAATCACTTGTATCTCTCCTATACCTAAACTTCATAATCAAATAAATTGACTAATACTGTAAGTGTTTTTAAAAATATATATATATATATATATATATATAAAATTGGTTTTTATTATATATTTTTTTATCTAACTCTTTTCGCTGATCCCCATTTTTTCAGAAAATTTTCTTTTTTGATAATTTTTTGAAAAAAGAGAAGCCAATCCAAAAAACAAGAGAAAACCAACATCAAAGACTATTCACTTACAAGAAACACTATAGAACCAACTAGTTACAATACAGGAACAGATAAGTATCTAAAGACTTCTAACCTTTCTACACATAATTTTTCTTTTTTAGAAAGAACAAACAAAGATAAAAACTGAATCACAATAAGCTCTTGGAAATCCAATATCAACCTCACAAAGCTCTTAGCTAGGCCAGTGCAGGTTAACACTTTTTTAGACACCAAGAGGAACCTTACAAGCAATAATTTAGACCGATAAATTAGTCTAAACTCAAATACCCATAAAATTCAGAGAGACGTCCAAGCTTCATTGACTATACAGTAAAGAGGCACACACATCACAACAAAAATTTCAACAAACACAACATAACACGAACACATACATATATATTCTTCCAAGAAAACAAGATCAAAAAGACGTGTTCATATAAATAACATTTACAGATCATCTATGTATTTACATAAACGGATCAACAATACTCATATTTTCATATGTCCATGTAAACAACGTTTACAGATTATCTATGTATTTACAATAAACAGATCAACAACATCCATATTTTCACGTGTTTATAACAAGTTGATCAACAATAACAATACAACACCTTTATTATAACAAACATATAAAACAGAATCTAAATTTATAACACAACAATTTTAAGGTTTTTCCATATTACCAAATTAGTAACAAGGGATAAACAAACCTTCACCACGTGTTAGAAACAATAAAATACAAGTTAAACTTATTAATCCATGACACGTAACAAGCACAACAATGTCAACAACACGAAGATTACTACAGATCACAAAAAAACGTGAAATTCATATTCTAGAAATCCCAATCAACTTATCTAACAAATATAATCAAGAAAAAAAACTATGGGCAACACAAACAATCCTCAATACAATCTCTATACAAGAAGACAACCCCAACCCGGCCCCTAATCCTACAAGATGTTCAATTCTAGATAGCATTATAGCTAAAATTCTTAATATCGACTGCACTACTTTCACTAAAGCTACAATTCTAAGACAACACATCCTATACTTATGGGCTCAAGGACAAGGAAAAGAGAATGGCTTGCTGGTCCCCTTCTTGGAAGACAAGTATATGGAACTGATAGAACAAGAAGAAAAAACATACTGGCAGCAACAAACAAAGCAAG
>CAJVPT010004001.1:0-14203 GCA_910592055.1 Acaulospora colombiana
TCTGATTGGGATATCCTTTCTTTTTCTGACTATCTGAGGAACTTATCCATTCTTGATCTTGATTTTCTTCTTGTGTATCATCTGAGAAGACTTATTATCTAGTGAAAGTCTTTACTTCCAGGACACACTTAGTCCCAACCTTCTTTGGACAGTAATTTTTTATCTACTTACAGTAGACAGACAACTTATGATAGACCCCAGGTTCTTATGTGACTTAGTAGGGACTAGGTCATGTTGTTTCAATATGATACCTTCTAGCAGCCACATTTAATTAAAAAAATTTTACTAGTATACATCTTCTATTATCCAAAAGGACAGATTCTCCAATAATCCTTTTGCCTTGTAATGGTGAAAGGGTCTCAAGAGTGATAAGATCCCCATCAATTACGATATCCTTTAACAACTTCTAGGGAAATATATTCTCAACTGTAATTAAAGGATTGGAACTTAGTATGAACTAGAGACCATTCAGTCTTATTGCCTGACTGGAATAAAAAGAAAACTTTAGTCTTGAACTTTGCCTGACTGAAATAATAGGAGAGAAAGATATCAGCTTAAATGAATAGTAGTATTTTTATCACCTGAGGACTTGTTGTTCATATTTTATTAATCTCATGAAACTTGATCTATAGGTTAATCCAATTGGAGGAATGGGATGGACATGGAGTATCAATTAACTCTTTCTATTACCAATGACATCATTAAAACATATGAGGTAACCAATAGGAGCTTGTTTATATTCTGTTACTAATATGTTTCATATTAACCAATTAGATGCCAAATGACATTGTGCTATCAGAAATTTAGAGTCAAACTGAAGTAGACAAAATCCTTCAAGAAAACTGTGAAAAATAGTAGACATTTTAAGAGGGTACAAGACAGTATATGAAAAAGTGGATAAGTCTTCCCCTGTTAACAAAATCTCTATTTCTTATTACTTTTAGCTCTGTAAGATGACACTTCACTTGTCAATTCTTTTACTTCCTAGAATTTTCTTGCCTTTAGTAGTGGAAGTGTGTACTTGAGTCTTTTCAAGTCACTAAAGGCTCAAGTTTTTATTCAAAAGAGTTTATAAACAAGTAAGATAAGATAAGAGAGATACATGATGATAAGTTTCAAGTTGTTTTTAATTAAAGTGTAAAGACTTTATTAGCAAAAAAGTATAAAGCTTCTTCTTGTGAACATCTTTTTTATGTATGATTAGAGGATCAGTGAAAAGAGTTTTTTAACTATAATAGGTTATTATTAATATATATAGTATATATACAGTATATATAAATATATAGTTTATATAAAATGTTTAATGTATTTGTCATTAATACCTTGTTAATAAAAGTCAGCATATCTAATACTAGTTACAGTTAAAAAAAAAAAAAAAGAATTTATGGTAACTACAACTAAAATATATAATAATAACAAAAAATAAAAATTTAATGACCTTCTTCTCTTTTTTCTATTAAAATCAATCAATTCTTTATATACACCTTATTTATTAGTCAAAATAATAACAAAACTTGATCTATTTTCAAATTATAACTGATATATATGACCTCTTAAAATTGATTACAAAACTTTAATCTATTCTTTTGGAAGTTATAATAAAGTATCTTTTAATTTATAAATAATATTTATATATAAATTGATAATATTATATAAATAATAATTTTCATTATAATTAAGACATATAGAAACTTTTTTTACTGATCCTCTGATCACACACAAAAAAGATGTTTACAAGAAATTTTTATACTTCTTTGCTAATAAAGTCTTAATACTTTTTTTAAAACAACTTGAAGTATGGCTTCAAGAGTTACTTTTACTCTTTTCCCTTTTGTTTACAAACCTCTTCACTCAAAAACTTGACTTCTAGTAATCAAGAAAAGTCAAGTAATACCTTTGATATCAATGATAAAAAAGTTTCCAAAGGAAGAAAAACTGACTGTAAAGTATCTAAAGGCCTATCTAACCTTTAAAGAAAGAGGTATATAAAGGTTTTTGATGACAGAAAGACTTAATTTTTTCCCTTCTAGTTACTTGTGGACTCTTAGAGATATTGCTTTCATAGTTTTCTAGAGAATTTTGCCTACTTCAGTTTAATCCTGAATTTTGAGTAGCACAAATCCTTACCAAAGGTAATTGGCTGACATAAAACACATTAGTTTTTAGAATGTAAACAAGCTCCTATTGATCACATCTATATGTTCTGATAATATCATTGGTGATTCAATCAAAACTCTTTCTGCTGATCCTCTGACCACACACAAAAAAGATGTTCACAAGAAGTTTTTATACTTCCTTACTAATAAAGTCTTATTACTTTCTTTAAACCAACTCAAAAGTTCTCTCAGAACTCCCTCACTTCTCCTCCCTCTTGTTTACAACCTCCTTTGAATAAAACTGAACTCTTGTGGCTTGCAAAGTTCAGCTCCCACCTTTACTACCAATGGAAAGAAAGTTCTTAAAGGGAAAAGGACTAATTGTGAAGTACCTCTTATCTCTCAGCTATAGTGGAGATAATAGAGGTTTTATTCCAGTTAAAGGACTCATTTTTCTACCCTTCGACTGGAGTTGTGGCCTCTTAGAGCTACCTTTTTCATGGTTTTCTGGAGAATTTTGCCTAGCCCAGCTTGACCCTGAAATTTCAGGTAACACGAATCTCACTAATTCTGATTAAATGACATGAAACACATTGGACAAGATTGATAAACAAGCTCCTATTGGCCACCTCACATGTCTGAATACATTTCCTCAGCTCCATAAGAACCTGGGATCTATTATAAGTCATTTTGTCTGGTGCAGGTGGATACAGGACATGGTACAGACACATCATTGGATATAGAAAAGAGTCCATCTGACCATGATAAAGGTCACAAGATGCTAGATCGCTCCCTTTTAAAGATCAAAGCCACCTACTCCTGATTGTATGTCAGGTAAGTTCCAACCTCTACTGCCCGGAAAGTCTAAATCAGAGAAAGCAGGAAATCACTTAGGATACTCAGTGATAAAGTTTATGCGCAAAGTAATCCAGGAAGTTTTCATCCTATCTTCAAAAAATCCTGAGCTGGAAGACTGGAAGGTTATCACTGCCACACCAATCGAAACTTGAGTCCAAAAATATCAGCAGTGACATGCGAGCTGGCCGGAATGTCTGAAAGATCCTTGTCGATCATTATTACCAATGGCCACCAGCAGGGTATATCAACTGCAAGGCTAGGTGCTATCCTTCATATAAGAAATTAAATCTGAAATAAGATGCACAGATGGGTAAGTATACCCATATTTAGATAGGAATGGGTTTAATTGACGATATACTATGAGACTTTCAAGTCAATCATACGGACACCAATATATCATCTGGGCCTTCCTGGTTGCTCCCTTCCCATAAGCCTTAAAACTGTATAGTCTCCCCTGTAGTCTTTATCTTATCCCCGTAAAGACTCAATAGAAGTTTTCCTTAGACCTTCTCATGAGGAATTAGAATAAAACAGGCATGGATTAAAAAACAAAACTGACACACTTCACATGACTATCAATTTTTTCTTTATTTCTTTTATTTTTTTACTTATAACATCAGCATGCTTTAGGGATGTTGGTTTTCTTTATAAAAAGAAGGGCAATAAGCCTCGAAGTAGCTTTAAAATTACTTTAGCTTATTGTTATCTTTATCCTCCCCGAATATATATCAATGTATTTACACATTGTGTAATGTAAACTTGTAATCTGGGATTCAATAAAGCTAAGCATGAGCTCGTTAAAAAAAAAAAAAAAAAAAATGACAAGAATTAAAGAAAATGGTTTGTAGATTAATCTACTGATATTAATATATATATTATTATTCCTAATCTCTTCTTATTTTTAATAAGATTGAACCCACTTCTCTTTTTCCACATTACCTGAAAAAGTGAATCAATAGTTTATCCTAAAGATTTCTCTCTTTTTGCTGAACATTAGTATTTTACTCCTATATATAATCCATACTCATGTTTTGAAAGTTTTCATAAGAAAACACAAGTTGATTGCCAAAGGCAATGGCTGAAATTTTCATATTTTTCAAGAATCTAGATAAATACAGTACATTTGAAATACAACTGATATTATGTAAAAATTATTAAAAGATCTGAAATATAATGAAACTATTTTTTTTTCTTTTTTTTAACCCTCTGTCAGGTTAGTTAAGTATGCTTTATTAAACATTTGTAAGCTATACATATTAAATGAAGTGCTAAAGCTAAATCTCTAACTAACTCACTCATTTTAGTTGTATTACCTCTCTAAGTACAACTTCAGAAGTAATTTATCACTCCATTAGAGGTTCAGGTGAAGACCCTTCCAACTTCTAACATCATTGCCTGTAGGTCATTACTGCAGATTACTCTTTTGAGCTCTGACAAGGATCAAAATCCAACCACTTCATATCATACTTCACTCCATTTGATAGGATTTCTTCTAACTTCTTGTCTTCAACTCTTTTTTCTTCATATATCAGTTTTTCACTAGATCAACTTTCTATAATATTACTCTTTCTTTTCTGGTTTTGTGGATATAATAGTCTTTCTATTTTGTCATATTTGTGGATTTCTGATTTTTGCTTCTATTCAATTATCTTTTTACATCTTGCATTCCATATTTTCTTTTGAAAGTAATTTCTAACTTTTTCTTGCATCTTTGTTATCTATTTTCTTGCTTCTTTTCCAATTATCTTGCCATGACTAATGATGGGTCCCTAAAGTATTTAGCATATAAAATTTCGCAGATCACTTATGTCCCTTTTTGAGGGACAAAATTCATAGCTCTTCACTTTAATAGGGACAAAAATCAGGAAATGCTATAAATCAATGATTTGGATAATAAAGAACAATTGTGAGTAGTTTTTTTATAGTTATTAATTTAAAATTTTTAATGTTTCTTAATGAGGGACATTTGACTTATGTCCCTGCCTCCCCCTTTAGGGACCCATTTTTAGCCATGACATGTCAAATCTGCAATTTTGCTAATTAGTTCTTCCTCTATTAATCCCATACAGAAACTAAGTGTGTCCTGACTGGTTTCTGAGATTCTTTCTATCAGTTTTGCTATTTGTTTATTGATCTCTCCTATTTCTATCCTGTCATCTATTCTCAAGCTTAACTTTTTCTCTTCTGATTCCATTTTTCTTTCTTTTAAGAGCCTCCCAAACTCTTTCGAGACTCCTTTTGTTTCTTTTTGCCATATTTCCTTCTATTGAGTCTTGTAAGTTGGGTATTCTAGCAAGTGTTCTATCGTTTCCTCTTCCTGGCCACACATAATGCAGTTCACTTGCTTGTAAAGGTCTGGTCTTCTTATGGCCAGCTTCGTAAGTGTTGGTAGCTCAGTTTAGTGAGAAAGCTTTTGTTTTGTGAGCTTTTAAATAAGGTATTCCATGTGTGTCCCTTATTAAAGTGTTCCTATACAAGGTCCCATGTGTATCTGTGATGGTCTTGGATTTGTTAGTCCCATCTTCTTTCAATTCTACCTTGTGTAGTCCATTGATAGGCTATTACTTTGTTTTTAATTTTTTTAATAGTTTGTCTTATAGGGGTATCTAGTACTATATTCTGCCACTTAATTTCTATAATCATTTTGAGTGAGACCAATTTTTTCCATTTTATCACTGGGAATCTTAGTGCTTCTTTGGCCAGAACATCTGCCTCTTTATTATACTGAATATTGGAGTGTACCTTAACCTTGATAAGCTTGAGATCCAGCTTCTTTTTCTTTACGAGATCCAGTATATATACCCACAGGGACCAGTTTTGTTCTTTTAACCATCTTTTGTGAATCATTTTGGGATCCTTCTTTTCTATCGTTTTCCACCTCGAGATGTAGGCTTGGCTGTCTGTAAAGATTTTGATCATGTTATCTACTGGAGCTACTAGTAGTATAGTAACTATTGCTACTAATTATGCTCTAGGGGATGAAGGCCAATCCTCTACTTCAGTTTGGAACTTGCTTTCTCTTCCTGTTTCTCCTATCTGTATCCATGCTACTCCCATTTTCATATTTGTATTTCCGTGGTTAATGAGGGATCCATCGGAATAGAATATCATTGGTTCTTTTCTTTGCTTGTTGCGATTGAGTATTTCGATCAAATAGAATTGGTAGGCACCTTCTTCAACATAATCTTTGATAATATTTGTTTCCCAATTCTCTATCTCCACGTATAATACTCTTTTATTCTGGAAAGTTACTTAGTCACTATATAAAGTTCTACCTATCATACCTTTCAATACTTCTTTTGAAATTGAAATTTTCAGTGATTGGGATCTTTTGGTGGACTTTCTTGTATTGAAATAGGGGATTGTATGTATTTTTTCTATACTTGTTTCGATTATACATTGGTCTTCACTCTTTATACCTTCTATGTAACCTTGACATCGGATTAGTTTTAATTCTCGATTTTTAATAGGGCTAATACATTTGAAGTGTTCTATCTTTAGCTATCTTGAAGTATTATCTAGAATCAATTTTCTCCAAATTATTTGTTGCTGTTGAAATTTGCTTTTTATAACTACCCAGGGTTTCTGGCATTTGTCAAAGTTAATATTGAGAATGGGATGTTCTGGAATCCATTTTATCCATTCTTCTTTCCAGGATTCTATAAGTTGGTTTAATTTATTTTCTTGCATTGTCTTGATTATAGATAGGTACTATCCTGAAACAGATCCTTTACTTGTTTTCTGTAGCAGTTGAAGCATTCGCCAATTTTATAGCTCTTTTGTTTCATAATCAACAAGCTGGTCGATATACATTAGTTTGTTGTTTCTGAGTGATGGAATTGCTTTCTTATACTCTTATATTAGCAGGTATTCTTTAATTGAACTGTTTCCTTGATTTCATTCAAAAATATCATTCCATTTCTAACTTTGAAAGGTTATACTTATGTTTTTAGTCAGCTTCAATACTTACAGAGAGAAGTTACCTTTTCCTGGAATATTATTTAGTGAGCTATATATAAGCATGTTGACAGGCTCCCAATATCTAACTTGTGCTTGCTTAAGTCTAATAATTGTTGTGATTCCGGCTGATCCTGGATCATTTAATCTATTGTACAATCCTATTATCTGGCTTTCTTTCTATAGCATCCAAATGCTCTTTAAGTTGTAAATCTTGGGATGATATATTACATTATTTGGTATTGTTCTGCATAATATGGCCTTATTTTTGAACAGTTTTCTGTATACCATTGTTAAGGTGTTACATATCTTTCAAAATAGTATATTGTGTTGCATTCTGAATTTGATTCTTGGTATTAGTACTCTATTCAAAATGTAAAGAGCTTGTTTGTCTGTTAGCTTTTTATTCTTCAGAGCTCTGGTAACCATATTAATTTTCTTAAGCACCTATTCTTTGAGCTCAATAGCTGTTTTTTGATTGCCTGTCTAAATCCCTAGGAACTTTGCTTGTTCAGTTCTATCTAATTCTCTCATCACTTCTTTGTTGACTTCTGCTTGGACTTTTTCTGAATATTGATTGGGATTGTTAATAGTAACTAGGACTGATTTATTACTATTAATTTGTGAGTCGTTTGCTTTGTAAAATATTCTTGCTTCTTCTAGTATTCTTTCCATATTTTCCTTTGATTAGGCTATTCATGTGATATCATCTATAAAGGCTATTGCTACATGTCATGACTCAAACTTTCTATTATTATCTCCTTTCAAATCTGGATTCCATGTAACTGACATTCTATATTCTTTTGCTTTATCATTTTGGATCTTACATAGTAAAGAATCATAAAATATTCTTTACATTAATGGTAAAATAGTTTCTTATTGATCTATTTCATCCCCTGCGATAATTGCTTCTATTAGATCTTTCTCATATATTACCATAAACTCTCTATTGTAAAATAGACTCATTATGATTTGAATGAAACCTTCTGGAATTTTGATTCTTTTCATGGCCTTAACTAGTATATTTAGACTGATCATATCATATGCTTTTGCCATATCTTGGAATAGAATCCATAACTCTTTTTTGTTTTTTCTTGCTTCCTCACAGATATTGTTCAGAATTTGTATTGGTTCAGCCATACTTTCTCCTGGTAATCCTGCATAGTTAGGTTCTCTCAGGATATTATTGCTCTTACAGATATTTCCCAGTCTGTTTGTGTGAATTTTCATGAAACACTTTCGTGTGGCTTCTAGCAACATTATTGGTCTTGTGTTGGTGAGCTCACACTCCCATGGCTTTGGTTTTGCTATCAGATAAATATGACTTTGCTTTTATCCGTATGGCATGACCTCCCATTTTAAAAAGCAGTTCAGTATTTTTTCCAGGTAAAGTTTTCCTTCTGAATCTAATCTTTTTAATATTTCATAACTAATTTGTGATTTTTCTGGAACTTTATTATTTGGAAGTGCTCAGAGTATTTCATCTAGTTCTTCTTGAAAAATCGATTTAAGAGATCCTTATACCATTTTTCTTTAATATAATTTCTAGAACTATATTCTTCTTTCCAGTCTTCTGTTAGGCTATTGAAGTCGGCATCTTGTGTTCTGAATACTTCTTGATGGTATTGTCTTATCTCTTTTTCTATTTCCTCCTTTCTAGTTGTTATGTAATCATTTTTCCTATTTTTGACTTTGACTCTGTTCAACACAATTTTAGTTCACTCCATCTCTGTTAAAGAGTTTACCATTCTTCTTTGATTGTTTTGCAAATTATTACACCTTTGTTCTAGTACCTTTTTAATGGCATCTTTTGTCTGTCTTGTCTCTATATTCTGGCAGGTTAACTTTAAGCCTTCTATTGCATCACTTATTTCTTTTTTCAAAAGTATCCATGGTATATTTGAAATGCTATATTAAACACAATGGTTTTCAATTTGGTGATAGGAAGTGTGTACTATATTGTGTTTCTTGATTGTTACACTAAGGACCTGTAGCTTGTTTGGTTCTTATGAGGTTTGTGCTTTCTTGAGAAGTGTTTTAAGTTGATAAGCTTGTCTATATTTAATATATTCTGGACCATGCTTGTAATGCTTTTCTTGGGCAGTAAATATCTTCTTACTAGCCAACTTATTGTGTGCTGCCTTGCATATTTGTTCCTTGAAGACTCTCCATAATGTATTTGCATAAGCTTCTCTTTCACTTTCTTTTGACTCTTCTTTTAACAAAGGCTCTAGCATTATCTAAAACTTATGGTTTACGCTTTTTTTGAATGCTTGCCATTGTTCTAATGTTGATCCTTTAATATCAATTTTTTTTTCATTTTTTATAGTGGATCAGTTAATATCATCTTTTGAAAAAAGATTGTTATTATATAATGTTATTATAAGCATTATATAGTCACTGCCTGTTATTTCCTCCATATTTTGATTGTCAAAACATAATAATGAGAATTTTGTGAGGCTCTGTAATATCCATATAAAATCTATTTGGCTACTGCTAGTAGCATTCCATCTTGTTGGAGTTTTGTTCTTTCCTTTCTATGTTACTGCATGTCTATGAAATTCTATTCATCTAGAAAGTCAAATAGTTGGATTTCTGGATGCCAAGATGGTTTGAATACTGCCCTGGAGGTAGATGCTCTATCTTCTGCAGGGTTGTATGCAGTATTGAAGTATCCTATAATTATTATGTGAAAATTCTATTTATGCTTTTCTTTGATGAAGTTTTATACTTTCTCTTGTATCTTATTACTTCATTTTTTGTCAGAGGGGATATAAATCTGGATAATACATATCTTATTTCTTCTTATAAGCATGTTGATAGCTATCATGTGTCCTTCCATCTCTTCTATCAATGCTATTTTCTTTTTCAAATCCTTTTTTACCAATAAGCTAACTCCTGTACCATAGGGGGTATTTTTGTTGGCACTGTGGAAGTGCTTATACATCTCTTGGTTTTGAAAAGCCCATTTTGCCTTTGCTTTGGTTAGCTTTGTTTCACATAAACCTATAATTCCAATATCTTGCTCTAGTATTTCTTCTATAAGGTTATGTTAGTTTGTTTTATTGATGATACCTTTGACATTGTGTGTTCTGATTCTTATTACTTTCTTTTTAATATCTATGTCTACTTGTTTTTCTTTTTCTAGTGGAATTTTTCTATTCATAAATGCAGTTTTTTCTATTTGGAGGAAAGTCTCAAGGTCTTGATCATACTGCTGGTCCTACATACTAGTTTGCTCCTTCTGTTATACTTTGCCCTTGTTAGTTGTTTGGATGTTGGAAATAATGGGCAGGTATCTTTATCTTTTTATGATTGAACTGGTGCTCCTTTTAGGAACAGTTGACCCTCCGTCTAAGTGGGCCTTTTTCCAGTTTGTTGATCCTTTTGCCAAGTTTTTCAATTAGTTTGCATAATTGAGATACTTTGGATTCTTGGCTTGGATTTGATCAGAGGCTTCTGGTTTTGTATCTTGTTGTTTATCGCTCTTATTGATTAGTGTTGGTGTCACTGTTTTCTTCTTCTTCTTGACTTTGCATCTCTCTATATGAAATATGACTTCTTCTTCATCTTAAAGGCTCCCTATTGCTACCAGTAACTGGTGGATCTGGTCTTGTCATATGTCTGTTAGTTCTTATATAGTGATTTTGCTATTTCTAGTACCTATTGATACCATACTCTAGTATTCTATTTCAATATAATCATCTGTTTCCTTTCTATGAATCTTGTATCTCTGCTTTTCTTTTTTTTCAGTAAAATCATCCAGGATATCTGATTCATATGAGTTGTTTAAGTCTATAGACATTCTACGTTGTCGCTGGTAGTGATTTTTTGCACTCCATACAAGTCTTTGATTCTCAATACTAATTTGTTGCTAAAAAGCCTCTTTCAAGTCTTTCTTATTTTCAAAGTATATTACTGCATAATCTTCTGGTATTAGAGTAATCTTATTCCTTGGTATATAATAGGCTTTCACTTTTGTATGACTGAGTAATTCAGAAATCAGTTCTATAGATTTTCCCTTCACCCTATACAGTCTTAAGGAATGACACTTTCGTTCTTTAAGTATTTGGGTTACTTCTTGATTATCTAGTTCTTTTTGAGCTATTACTAATCTTATTCGGTTGGCTTTAATCTTGAGTACCCAATGTTGTTTCAATTTGACATGCTCACAATGTGTGAAGAGATGGCTTCTAAATCTTTTTTGATGAAAAGCCATATAATATTCATGAATATTGACTATTTCTCTATATTCTTCCATCACCTTCCTGATTGATTGTTTATTATATTTGTGTTTTGTATCCACTAATGTAATATACTTTGATTTATTTTTTGCTGAAGGAAAGCTTTCTGGCTTGAAGAATTTTTTGTTTAGAGCATATTTCTGAAAGATTGAGCGTATGCTTCTGTCTTGATCCATTCTCTTGATAGAGAAGTTTTCCTCTTCTTTTTTATTAATTGATTCTAAATATCATGCTGCATCTTCTTCTTCATTAATACCAAAAGTGATCCAGTGATTATCATTGATAAACTCGATATTAAAGGGATTTTGTCTCTTGGGAATACTTAGAGTTTTATTGAGGTATTTTGTCTCTTGGAAATACTTAAAGTTTCATTGAGGTATTTGATTCCTTCTTCTTTGTTGTTTTCTGGTAGTGTAGTTTGAAGTATTTCCAATTTAATTGTACCTGTTTGTTTGATGAAATAGGAATTGATTGTGGAATCTTGTATTCTGTTATGTGTATTATAAGAAACATTTTCTGTAATATAGGTTCCTTGAACTGTTTCCTTGATTGCTTCTGCTTTTATTGGTTCTGGTATATTCTGGTCTTCTATTTCAACTTCTTTGATTAATAATATTTCCTCCGTTTCCATAGAAGTTGGTTGAATATACATTAGGATATTATCTGTTCCACTGGATTCTTTCACTTTGTGACTTGCAGTATGATTTCCTACCTTGTTTATTAAAATGTTACACACCTTATCTTTAAGCATAGGAGCTTCGAGATCTTGTTTTTTGCTTTGTTCCTTTTTCTACAGAGTAAGAATATATTTTCTTAACATCTGTTCTTTCATCAAGATTTCAGGATCTATATTTAATAGAGTGGCTAAGATATTATCTAATATTGAGATCACATGAATTGCTCCTATTGGGATATGTGGTTGGTCTCCTATTGTATGTCCTAGCTTATGTTGTAGTATTTTTGTTTTCCATAGTTCTTGTTGAGAATCATAGCTGGTAGTGACATTTTCAAGTACTCTAAAGATTTCTTGCTCACGTTGCTCCAAAATTCTAATAATATTTTGCTCTTTTTGTATCATATTGTCACATGAGATGGATAAATTATTATGTGTATCAGGTTGTTTTGATGTTTTATTGTTTTTCTTTATGTAGATCTGTAAATACAGTACTATTTTGAATTGTGTGATTGAATGATCTTTATATACTATATAATAATAAGTTAATAACTTTATAAAAGAATTTATAAATTATTTTAAATTTATTTTAATTTCTTAATAAGAATAAGTTTTTGTTGTTTTTTTTTTTTTTTTGAGTACCCATAGTCAGATTAGATTGTCAATTTATTAATCAATTGAAACCATAAGTATATTTTCATTCAAGCAGCATGATATATACTATAGCTAAACTATTATTTTAATCTAACTAACCCATTATAAGCATAAAAGTTTTTAGGTTTAGTCTTAAAAATAATATTTTACTTTGCAATGTCTTTAAATAAAAATCCTTCTAATCCATTGCATCATTACCAACAGGTTGTTACTGCTATATGTCATACAAATCTTCTGATACAGGAAACCACAAAAGGATGGATTGAAAAAAGGAGAAGGGAATATCTAAAAATGTCTAAATAGACATCAAGAAAATGAAAAGTAAAAATTGAAAAAAAATATTTCCAGCTTCCTCCAAAGACCTATTTCTTAAAACCTTTTCTCAATAAGAAATGTCCAATTGAAATATCTTTTCTTTTCCTAACTATCTGAGAAACTTATCCATTCTTAATTTTGATTTCCTTCTTGTGTATCATCTGAGAAGACTTATTACCTAATGAAAGCTTTTATTTCCAGGACATATTTGGTTTCAACCTTCTTTGGATAATGATTTTTTATTCACCTGTAATAGGAAGTTAACTTATAATAAATTTCAGGTTTTTATATGACCTAATAGGAGCTAGATTATATTGTTTCAGTATGATATCTTTCAGTAGCCATATTTAATTAAAGAAATTATATTGGTATATATTTTTTATTGCCCAAAAGGCCAGATTTTTCAATAATCCTTTTGCCTTGTAATAGTAGAAGGATCTCGAAAGGAATGAGGATTCTTGTCGATTGCAATATCTTTTAACAACTTCTAGAAAAATTGATTCTTAACTGTAATCAAAAGATTGAAGCTTGACATAGAATAGAGACTATTCAGCTTATTACCTAACTAGAATAAAAAGGAAACCTTGACCTTGAACTTTGCCTAACTGGGATGATAAGAAAAAAAGATCTCAGCTTGAACAAATAGCAGCTTTTTAATCACTTGGGAATATGTTGCTCATATCTTATTGGTCTTATGAAACTTGATCTATAAATTATTCTAATTGAAGAAGTGATGTGGATATGGGGTACTAATCAACTCTTTTACAGCGGTTTGAAAAAAAAATTGGAATTTATATCATGTGATAAAATTAACAATAACAATTTATATTACACAAACTAAATTTAAATTTAAGCTCGAATATAAAATATGATTTTCGTACTATGGCTCAGCTGATTTTTTTTGTCATTCGTTAGTAAAATTTTCACACAGCCCTAACCAGAATGTCGCTCTCTATTAATAAAAGATATCAAGAAGTTTTGCTACATTATTGGAACAATGGAGTACATTCGATGCGCAAGTTACATATACTTACCAAGATCCCGACTTCTACTATCTATTATAATGTTCAGAAATTAAAAAAAACTGAAACTATAAAACATAAAGGTGGAAATGGTTACTCTTCTAAAATAACTCCTAAGATAGCAAATGTGATATATCAATATACTGTATGTTTAATAAAGCACACATACCTAGCCTGACAGAAGGTTTAAAAAAAACTCTTTCTGCAAATTCCTCAGATTCTTAGAAATTTCTTTTTTAGGCAATACACTCAAGGAAAGAGACAACATATACAACTAAGGACATATACTCTCACAACACCAACATAAAAGAGACATCTTAGCACAGAACAACACTTCATGCATAGTTTTAGTCTGGTGATCACTGAGAAAACACAACATATATC
>CAJVPT010004002.1:0-14202 GCA_910592055.1 Acaulospora colombiana
TGAGAAATTTTAACAAGAAGAGTGAAGTATGGAATGAAATGGTTGGGGTTTTAAGCTTTGTCAGAATATCGCAGAGTGATATACAGTAGTAACCTGCAGAAAATGAAGTTAATAGTTGGAAGGGTCTTTACCTGAACTGTTAATAGAGTGATAAATTACTTTCGAAGTTGCACTTAGAGTTTTGATAATTCTTTAAAATAGAGACGAGTGAGTTAGATAAAGTCTTAGCTTTAGCAATACATTCTCTAATATAAAGTATACACATGTTTAATAAAGCATATGTACCTAGCCTGACAGAAGGTTTTAAAAAATATATATATATATATATCTGGTATGTATATTTGATAGATGTAAATCAGAAAATCAATAAGAACCTTATAAAGATATACAATATCTAAAAAGATATGAAGAAGTTCAAAATATTTATATCTATATGATAAATACAAAATCGTAGATGAAAACTTATATTAAATGGTATAAATATCTCAACTTAAATCCTGAAGCAATCTGAATGACTCCAATCAATGCAGAAATATTAAAAGCTATATTCTCTAAGTTTGAGTTCAATGACAATGAAATCAATCAGATATTAATTGAGAGAAATAATAATTCAACAAGACTTCTAAATACTGACAAAATCTATACTAGTTTGATAACACTAGTTGAAATTGTGTCATTTGACTGCTGAATTATTGCTGAATTTAGAAAAAATTAATAATAAAAAGATTGATGAATTATTTATGATTGCTGCTACTTGGTACTAAAAATATTAACAAAAAATTGGCATAAAATATCGGCATACTGCGAAAAAAATTTGACACAAAATCTGGCAATAAAAAAATTTTGTATACTGCAGCAAAAAATTCAGCAAAAAAATTGATACTGCGATAAAAAATTATGCAAAAAAATTGATACTGCAACAAAAAATTTGCAAAAAAATTGATACTATGGCAAAAAAATTCAGCTACTATGGCAAAAAATTCACAAAAAATTGATACTGTGGCAAAAAATTTGACAAAAAAATTCAAATTTCATAAAATTTATTGAAAAATTACAAAATCAATTGACTAAATTATTCGTCATTTTTCTCTTCCTTCTCTTTCTTCTTTTCTACTTGCTTTTCTTTTTCCTTTAAAGATCTCGGCTTGACTCTTTTAAAACTAGCCCCAATTTGTTTTATCTTGTCAAATGTTTTCCAAGATTTTTCACTTTTTTCTTCTAACCTAACTGCTCCCGAATTTCATCCATTCATGCACTTTCCCCAGTTTGTTCCTCACTCTCAGAATACATTAATGATTCCTCATATTCAGGAATTTTTCATCTTTTGGATTTATTGGTTGATTTTTTACCTTTTTCTATTTCTTTTTCTTGTTCACGTTCTGAAATTTCTTCCAAACTGTATGCCCAATTTGGCAAGCCTTCTGGTGAAGTCACATCATAGTAATATGAATCATTACAATATCATTTACGAGTCAGCTGGAACATTTGAATTGATTTCGAATTTTCATCCAAATATTTTAACAAATCCTTTAACTATAAATAATTATGATTAATATTAGACCTGTGGGTCTATAGTGCAATGGGTGCACTCCCAGGTCACTGATCACAAGATCCTGGTTCAATCCCATCGATCTGCAGTAGAAATGCATTTCCTGAGCTCCATAAAAACCTCAGGTCCATCATAAGTCATATATCTGAGGTGCGGGTGGATAATCTCTGCAAATCTAGAACAAGATCTAACCAAAAACAAGACAAGAGACGCATCCAATCAGCAACAAGAAGATCCTGTGAACCAATAAGCACAATGGTAGTGCTTACAGGTCATGTACCACAAGGGTAAAGGGTCCGTGTGACATTCCCCTGGTGATACCGGTGCCAATTACCATGCCCCATCAGTACCGCCCCATTATTTCCAAATAGAACTTAAGGGATAGGAAAGTTCTTCTGAGTGGTTCTTCAACCTGATCCAGTTCTAGTTAGAACGAAAGTGAATAGGAAAAGATCTATATCAAGATGACCGACTCGACCCTCCTTACGACCGTCAACAAGACTGCTAAGGAAATCCACCATTCTCACCCGTGGTGAAGGTTCTCAAGTAGAAACGTCTACCAAGAATGGAAGGTCCTCAAGATGACTTAGCTCACCTTTGAAAGAGTTGCGTCTTCTTAAATAAGCAGCATAGGCTTGAAGATTGCATATCATCTGATAAGGACCGCTATAAGATTTCTAATAGCCACAGGTTCTATCGGATTACTTGAATGAGTAGTATCCTGGGTGGTTCTCCAGTTGAAATAGAACATGGTAGCCGACCCCTCCTCCCCCTTCCCCCCATTCTTCTTCCGTTCAAGAAATATAGAGATACAGACTCCCGGTAGGTAATCCGCTGACAGCCAACAATCGATATGAAAATCTTATCCGTTCACAGGACATCATACGTAGATAGAGGTGCACGGTGCGCAATCAAAATTTAGTAGTAGTTGTTCTTAATAAAATAGTGCCCCAGTAGATCTTCGGAACACTGGTACCTGGCTCTTCGACAGGCGATTTGTGACAAGTGGTTCTTAGGATAGCTATTAATTAGTTTGGAAAATTGTAATCTGATGTAAAAATCTGTATATTCAAATTAACTAAGTCACAATAAAAATCGGCATTAAAAAAAAAAAAAAAAAAAAAACATAATATTAAATTTTTAAAAAAAATAAAACTCAAATAACTAATCCTAAAGTATAGTCCAGGCCTTTATTCTATTTATAATTAAAAAAATAATAAAAAACTATTTTTTATAGAAAAATTTACAATAGTAAATTTTTTTTAAAAAAATAAAACTCAAATAGAAGCATAGCCCAAACCTTTAAGCTATTTATAATTAAAAAAATATTATTTTTTTAATAAAAAACTATTTTCTATAAAAATTAAATACAATTTTTAAATTTTTTAAAAAAATAAAACTCAAACAACTAATCCTAGAGCATAGTTTAGACCTTTACATTATTTATAATTAAAAAAAGTAAAACTTAAATTACTAATTGTAAAGCATAACTTAGGCATTTGTACTATTTAAAAATTAAATTATATAAAAATAATTTATTTTAATAAAAAACTATTTTTTAAAAAAAAGTAAAACTTAAATAACTAATCCTAAAGCATAATCTAGGACTTTACACTATTTATATTTAAAAAATATGAATTTTTTTTAAATAAAAAGCTATTTTTTATAAAAAAAATAAAAATTTTTAAAAAAATAAAACTCAAATAACTAATTCTGAAGTATAACCCAGGCCTTTATGCTATTTATAATTAAAAAAATAAAACTCAAATAACTAAACTTGGAATATAACCCAAGTCTTTGCACTATTTATAATTAAAAAAAATAGATTTTTTTTAATAAAAAATAAAATTTTTTAAGAAAGTAAAACTCAAATAACTAATACTGGAGCATAGTTCAAGTTTTACACTATTTATAATTAAAAAAAGTAAAACTTAAATTACTAATTGTAAAGTATAACTCAGGTCTTTGCACTATTTAAAATTAAACTATTTTTTTAAAAAAGTAAAACTCAAATAACTAATCCTGGAGCATAGTCCAGACTTTTATACTTGTCAAAAAAATGCTAAAGCTTTATTTTGTATAACTATAAAATCAGAGTTTAAGTTCTCATACTTAGGTAATCACAAGGTGTGACGTGTATTCAAAAAAGAAATTATACAAGTTTATATATAAATCCATAGTCACCTGCATCCGGAATATTTCTAAATCCTGTGAAAAAAATTATATTATGGGAGTGATGTATCAAAATTTTAATAATTCGAGTACAGATTATAGAATTATTAATTAAATAGGTAATCTAAAATTAATTAGTGATTAATTAATAATTTGATTGATAATTGATGATTAATTAGAGATTAGGATCAATAATTAGTGATTAATTAGAAATCTGAATTGATAATTAGTGACTAATTAGAGATCGAGATTGATAATTAGTGATTAATTAAAGATCAAAATTGATAATTAGTGATTAATTAGATATTGGGATCGATAATTAGTGTTTAATTAAAGATCGGGATCGATAATTAGTGATTAATTAGATATTAAAATCGATAATTGGTGATTAATTAAAGATCCAAATTGATAATTAGTGATTAATTAGAGATCAGAATTGATAATTAGTGATTAATTAGATATTAAGATTGATAATTAATAATTAATTAGTGATTTCAATCGATAATTGGTGATTAATTGTTAATCTCAATCGATAATTAGTAATTAATTGATAATCACAATCAATAATTAATAATTAATTTGATGATCTTAATCAATAATTAATAATTAATTTGATGATCTTAATCAATAATTAATAATTAATTAGTGAATCAAAAAAACTCTTTCCCACAGATTCTTTTTTTCTTAAAAATTTTCTTTTTAGGCAATTTTAGGAAATAAGAAGAAAAGTGAATGGAAAGATGAATTTTCCTAGAGACCGAAGGAGTCAATATACCCAGGGCAGACCCAACTACAATTAGAACACCCTGGCAAAATGCAACACAAGATTGTTACACAAAGAAACTCATACGAAAACAACAAAGTTGAACCCAAAAAACAAAGAAAAAGGGAAAGAAACCCTTTCAGAAAACACTAGAAATGAACAATAAAGCAACCAGAATATCAGCCAAATCATAATCACTGATATAGAAACTATCAAAGAAAAGAAAATCAATCAGAAACAACCTACTTGAAGTGATGAAGTAGAAGAAACAATCATACAAGATACTCAAATTGTAAATAGTGACAAAAATAGAAACACTCAAGAAACTGAACAAAGCAAAAACTTTTCTGTCTCATTCACAGCAGCAAGAATAGATGACTCAGATATAGTGTCGTAGGCTATCCCAATGAGTCTGTCGCTAATTAGTAGCACCTCGTGTAATCCAGACATCTCAAGAATACTTACAAACAACACAAAGAAGAGAATACCTCCTATAAAGAACACTTAGGGAAGGCAGAAACGTGGCAATTAACTTAGCCAAAAGTAAGTGTCTCTTTATTGCATTCTGTTTCTTTAGTATATCACTAACTCTTATTTCTATTTTCAATGAGAGCTGTTTTTCCTAACACATTCAGCTCTGCCTTTTCGGTATACATTGGTAAGCTATTTATACTTTTCTATCTAACAATGACTATCTACTTTATAATCAGCTATACTAACTCTAAGCTTTGCTAAACTTTTTATACTTTTCAAATACACACAGTTCCCTTATCAGTACCTGAGTCTTATCTATAGTTTCTTACTTTGCGACACTCAATTTTTCATGTCAGACTTTCAGGTTTTTGGATTCTAGACCATTACACATAAATTGTGTTACTCACATGACCTATAACAATAGAAATAGAGAAATCAGATAGCAGCAGCTAGACAAGTCCCGAACCTAGTGGGCAATGGCATGAAGTTTCATGCAAAAACACGTTAGTTAGTAGAGTAGATAAACCCAGACCAAGATCATTAATTGATTCAATAACAAGATTCGATAGAGAAATAGTCAAAACAGGCATTAAAGCATCAGAAGACCCAGGAAGAACTACCAACCAGAAGACTGCACATATCACAAAGAGCTTGAATATACTTACTGGCCTTCTTTCTATCCACAGTGAAGGAAAAGAAGAGGAGGAATACATTATTGTCATTTTCAGTGATCACCATACTGCAGAAGAAGTATGCAACACTATCTTACTAGAAATGGATGGGGCTCATCTGAAATATATGGCTTTCACATTCCCTAGACCAAATAAAGAAAACAATATCATAGTATGGGACATTCCCCTTGACACAAAATTCATAGAGGTACAATAAACCTTTGCCAAATTTGGAGAGATCACAAATATCGATATGTCCACACAATAAATGTGGCAATCAGCAGTCATCACCTATACAGACAAATAGATAAAAAAAGATCTAGTTGCCAAATGGAGTATTCTTCTATGATCAGACTTAGTCAGGATTTTTGACACACAATGGGACATAGACCAAATGAAGGTATGTGAAAGCACAGCAGTTAAATTAACAAATCTTCCACTCAATACTACGGCTTTTGATCTCAGACTCATCAGTAAACAAACTGAAGTTAAGATATGCTATATCCCTAGGTACATGTCATACAGACACAAGCGATTTGCAATTATTGGTTTTACAAGTCAAGAAGATCTGGAAGTAGCCATAACATAGAATGTTCTTTTTGAAAAAACCCAAGCAGAATGGAAACCGATTGACACAAAACTATGCACTATCTGTGGAAGTGCAACACATTTAGTTACTCAATACCCGATCAAAGAAAGAAGAACACACTGGTAACCAGTAAAATACAGAATAAGTCAATAGATTTGGCAAACTGTACAACAGATTCAGGCTAGCCTATACTGAAACTATAAGATGAAGGGTAACCACACACAACAATCAAAGAAAAGCCAGGCCAGGCTCTTACGTAGCAGCAGCAAGACTATCAAAAGAAGATGAAATGCAATTTCAACCCTCTCAAATAGTCATGGCAGAAATACTTCACATCCTCAAAACAATCAGAAAAGAGATTCAAGAGATAAAAGAAGATATAGCTGACCTAAAGAAATACATAGTCAACTTAGAAACATATGATGAAGACTACATAAAGCAAATGGATGAAGATACATCTCCTCTTGATATAGAAGAAAATTAAGCAACAGATACAACACTTCAACACAGTATCCAAGATATTCGTATCCAACAACAACGCATTCAGTCATCTATACAGAAGCTAGACAAACGCATAATCAAATGTATAATACCATACTTAACTCTATCTCAGGTAACACACCCTCCTCCTTATATAGACAATAATGAGTAGCAATCAAAGTATCAAATCAATAGAAGAATTAGACAATTCTAGAGATAACTAGACAATAAATTCTTATAATACAGCAGAACAACAAATGGAAAGAACAGACAACTGAGTAATAAATTCAGATTACAATCTAAATATGAATGACATAACATCTAACACAACAGTATCCACAACAATACACAGAGAATACAAATCAATATGAAAGTCATAACATTCAATATTCAAGGCTTAGTAGAAACACACAAATATGAAACATGGTTTAATTTTTGCAATGCAGCAGACTGGGATATTATAGTCCCTACAAAGACAAATAGCTTACACCAACAATCAAAATACTGGCAACACAAAAAATTTCAAACTATATGGATCCACAAAGAATCACAAACCAGTGGACAAGGCCTAAATATTATGATTAACAAAGATATCACATATAGAATCTACAACTACAAAACACTCGCAAGTAGACTTATAGCAGCTGACTTGACCTTTCTACACAAAGAGAAAATAAGAATAATCAGTATATACTTTCTAGTACAAGACATGGAAGGAGAGAAACAAATGGTACTTAACACTCGCAATAAGTGAATTAAAGAAGTGACAGAAAAGAAATGGTATCTAATGGTAGCAGGAGACATGAATGGGATTTCCAACCCAGTAATCGATAAGCACAGTGATACAAAAACAACTATAAAATATCACCCCTCAAGAAAACAAATACAAATTCTTCTGGATAATAACTTAGAAAACATATATAGAATGCACAATTCTACAAAGAGAGAATATACATGGAACAGAGGGGGAAATAGCAGTAGGATTGATCAAATATGGATGAGCCCACAGGCAATATAGCAATTAAGGACAGTCACTATTAAGATCTTATTACACCATCAATCTCAAGCGACCATGTCACAATAATAGTGAAAATAGAAGTATAAAGCCTTGATATGCCCAAACAGGCAATATATCACAAACACAATTACAGGTACAACTGGCAACTTGCCACAAACAACAATGGGAGAAGTTCAGTGATCACATCGAGCACAACATATAAATAGGATGCTTAAGCCATCAGTCTTTAGACTATAGATGGAATCAGTTCAGTGATACCATTCAGAAGGCAGCCAAAAAATATATCCCAAAAAAGAAAACCTATAAAAAAAAAAAGATATCAAGTCGAAGACATAGACGAGATTCCACTCATAATACAATTACAGAAATTCCTTATACAAGTCAGACAACATCTGACAGATGAAAAAGAAAAAAAACTATATCAGCCACTTCAGATCCCAGCAAATATACAAAGATCAGTTTCAGACTTGATAACCATAATCAATAAACTAAAAACTGAACACCCTAATATATATCTTGAAGAATGGCTCAAGAAAATTCACAGAAGTATCAAGGCACACAAAACAGTTGCTAAAGCCATCACACATAGAAAACAAAACAAGGCAATAAAAAGAAGAATTATAATAAGACAAGAGCAATATGACAAGGACAAATGTGCCATGATTAACAGTATCTTGAAAAAATCTAGAAGACAAATACAATTAGATAGGCTCATCTTTTAACAAGGAGAGGAAGTACAGATAGTCACGGAATCTGCAGAAATCAAAACCAAGGCAAAGGAACACTTTTAAAACTGGACACCACATAGAAATATCCAAAACCTAGAGTAACATTCCAGGTGGCAATCTGAATACAGACCCAAATCGCATATTAAGCAATATTACTATAAAGGCATATTAGAAGAAATTATAACAGAAGAACTTATACAAGTAATCAAACAATGCAGTCCAAAATCATCCCCAGATCTCAATCAGATATCATATCTAGCATACAAATATCTGAAAAACAAAGCAAGAGAAGAACTAAAAGTGATTTTCAACATGATTATTCAACAAGGTATTATATCTAGGAAATGGGATAAAGGACACATATATCCAATACCAAAGCCCAAGGATTGGGCTCATAATCTAAACATAACCAGACCAATTACACTACTGGATACAAAAAGAAAAATATTCACCAAATTCATCACAGACAGATTAGTCAGATGTCTGACTCACAAAGAAATACTATCAGAACTAAACTGGACAGCACTTCCAGGTAGCAGTACTCAAGATCCGATTCATATACTCATTAGTATCATTGAACATATGAAAGAAACTAAATAACAAGCCTGGATTCTAAGCCAAGACATGTCAAAAGCATATGACTCTGTCAATATAGAGATGCTACAGTTGACCCTTAAAAGGATCAAGATATCAGTCATAATAATAACAGTTTTACTCAGCATATTTTAAGACCAACACAATACAGTCATAACATGTCATGGCTTAATAAATGAGTATCAGGTAAGATATGGTATAGATCAAAGAGACACAATATCACCACTTCTATGGTGTATTTTCTATGATTCACTTTTATCCATGATTAGTCAACAATACAAAGGATACACAATTAGCTCGAAAACATGTACAGATCTTAAAAAAAGATGGGAAAAGAGAAATATAAATATAGCAGTCAATACATACATGGATAACACAACATGGACAACAAACAACAGAACAGACTTACGAAGAATTATCTATATGGCAGAAAAATTCTATCATATTAATGATATCAAATCAATCCAAATAAGTCTCAATTGATTATTATCAACAGCACAAAGGAAGACTTGAAACAAGGAGTACTGATGAACAATTAGAAAATATAAGGATGTCTCCTAACACACCGGTCAGAATCTTAGGAATTTGATATGATAGCTCAGGACACAAGAATTATCAAAAATTCTTAATAAAGCAGAAGGTAGTCAGTATACGCACATTAATTGGAATAAAAAGGATCACTGATAAACAATCACAATATATAATCAACCATGTCTTAATGTCCAGTATAGAATATTTATGCAATGACATAGTTCTGACCAGACAAACCTGCAATCAGCTAATAAGCAAACTGGCAACAACTTTTAAATATAAGATAGGACTCACAAACACAATACCTAACAGCATGCTATACAACAAACACAAATATAATATAATGTACATATGGAATAGACAAGCATAGCTACATGCCAATAACTGGTACACAAGTAAACCAAAACAACATTACAGGAGACATAGCACATCATTATTTACAGACAATACAAAACATGTTCTGGTCAACTAAAGAAATATATAACCATATACAAGCTCCACTTTTAGAATCAGGGAGAAACCTCACACATGATATAATTTGGATACTCAGAACACATGGTTTCACATTTTACAAAGTTCAAGGAGGTAGCTTTCATACTATAAAAACAATAGACACTACTATCGAGGAAGTAATCGATCCAGAACTCTATAATAGAATTTGCTTCAACCTAAAAAAACACAATGTTTTCTTTATAGGACAACTGCTTAATAGTAATAGAGAGAAACTGTTACATTGGTGCCAAATCATAAGAATTTACTGAAAATCAGTACCAGGGTCCACCCCAACATAGTTTTTCACACTACAACATAAACTGTAAGTATAAATCACCAACAAACAACAAGGACAAATTAACTGCTTCTAACAATGTATATCAACAGTAAGCATACAAATAGTGAAGCCATATTGGATAGCAATGAAAAAGAATACTAAGCTAATTATTGGAAGAAAACAAAAAAAGGTAAACAATAACTCAATAGTATACAGACACTACACATAAGCACCTGATGAATCTCCCCTAAGTGAATGTACAGGATGCAATATAAATCAATAGACCAAATTCAACTCCACATGTACTTTTATAACAAGCAGACAAAACACTATAACCATTCCAATACAATATAGCAAAATCTCAACATGTCCAAATATCCTAAAACAGGACAACATATTCAGAAGTAGAGCCTCACTGAACTCAATTTTCACTACGCTCATAGAATAGAATCACAAACCATTAAAACACAACATAGAAGTGCAAATATCTGCAGAGAACAAGACAACAGAACAGATCAGCAAAATACTGATCGCAACCTCCCCTATCTTAGAGAAATTAATTACAATCACAAGGCAAATACAAGATGAAATCAACTTCGAAATATATACAGATGGATCCATGTCACACCATGGCAACCAATACTATATGGACTTTGGATGGATAATAATAACTAGGGAGAACCAATAATTTTATTTCCAAGGACAAATAGAAAACTTCTCTTCATCAACTAGAGCAGAACTAATGGTTATTCTAATAGCAATCAGTACACTACCCTTATACAGCAGAGCTAATATTCACACAGACAGCCAGGTAGCAATCAACAGTATCCAAAAAGTGATGAGGACAAACCACATACAGTATATAATTTGAGAAAACAAAAGAACCTAGGAATCCTTTAACCACTCAAGGACATTATCACAGGTAACCATCTGAAAATGGATTTCCTTAAAGTCAAAGCTCATACAGGTAACAAATACAATGAATAAGCAGACAGATTGGCTAAAATAGACACAAATCAGGGAATGGTACCAAAACACAAAACAACTGACATCTATCCTACAAAAAACTTACAATTTATACTACTTCCCCAATGGGATAACAACATGCTTGAAGTTCCTATCAAAACTATGGTTAAAGAACTAACAAAGGCAACATATCTGACTAGATGAAAACTTTTGAACAGAACAAAAATTGAATTCAGTAACCAAATTATCAAACACATACATTGGTCCTCAACAATATTAAATCTGCAACCAACCAAAATGAGTGAACAACAAATCAATGGAAGAGATTAATAACAAAGGAAGTTCAATCTCTGCCTATGGAATAAAAAACTTCCAATAAAAACCAAGCTGTATCAAAGACTTCCCGACTATATAAAGATAACAAATATACAATCTGTGGATCTAAAGAGATAAACACATATCTATTCATGTGCCAAGGTTAACGCCAAAAGATAGAAGAACACATAAGGACATAATTATTAATAAGATTGGATAGTATAGTGAGAGGAAAAACACTGAAGAACAGATCAATAACTACCTAAGAAACAACTTTCTGAAGTACACTGAATATCTTAAATATACTATCAAAGGAGTCATACTTAAAGAAACATACAGCTTAATAGCTAAATATGTGACAAACACCCAACTAAAACAAAAATGTATCAAAGAAATCAGACAAGAAACCAGTAAATACCTCTATAACATTTGGACTCAAAGATATAAAGAATTTCAAAAATGGAAAATACAGCAAAGCATCATATGCAAAATTGAAAGAACATTCAGATATAGCACTCTACAGAGAAATACACAGCTAAACATATTGGATAGAAACATAGAAGGTCAATACATTGATCTATTAAACAATTACATAAGACAATATATAAAAAACATTACACACACCTCCTACATTTTCACAATTTTATATAGCACCAACTCAACCTTGGCTGGTTATCTTCCTTTAGAGTAGTAATAGGCTGCAAGTGAGTCTTTCTCTATTGAACTAGTTTGATTAACGTAGATAGTTCTAGCATAAACAATATGTATATTTCTACTTAATTCAAATAAAGTAAGGCTGAGCCAGCGTTTTAAAAAAAAAAAAATTAATAATTGATTAGTAATTAATTGATGATCTTGATTATAATTGATAATTAATTGGTAATCTTGATTAATTATTGGTGATTAATTGATGATTGGGATTGATAATTAGTAATTAATTAGGTTTTTTTTCTTTATTACAAGATAACACTGGCTTGTCTGATTAGACAAGCTTGAACCCTATGATTTTAAAAATAAATTTATAATCTAATAAAAATATAAATATATATGTTTTGATTTTAACTTATACAAAAATGGAACTTGTAACCTCAAATTGGTTTGGAGGATGAAGAACTAATTTAGAAATTAAAAATCAAATACAGTTATTAAAAATAAAAAAAGTATTGCATATCTTTAAGGCAAACTTAATCACAATAAAACTATAATATGTGATATTAAAAATTATAAACTTCTTCAAAATTTTACTTGAAAAATACATAATAATAAACAAAATAATTATTATGTAACAAATACTAGTAGCAAAAAATTCTATCGATTATTATATCCTGAATAGAAAATAGTTGAATACATCAATCAAAATGGTCTAAACAAATTGCAAATGCAATTTAAGGGATGGAAGTGGTGGAGTAAACAAAAGAAATTATAAATTATATAAAAATAATACATCTGGAATCAATGAATTGAACTCTGATAAATATTCAAAAAAATGGCAATTTATATATAGAGAAAATAGTCAATATCATAAAAAATCATGAGCAAAAAATAAAAATAAACAAGCTATTGAGTTCAAAAGAATAGTTGATAAAAGAATTGGAAATCGTAATAGACAAATAGTTAATAATTTATTTTAGTTTATATTATTTATTTGATGTTATTTTATATTACAATAAGATATATTTATAAATAAAGTTTGATTTCAAAATAATATATATTTTAAATATAAAGATAAATATTATTGAAATCAATAATCAAAATATTTATCTTTTGTAATAACAATTATAAAATCACTACATCTAAACCATCTTTTCTTCTTAATTTGTCATCTTCAAACTCATTCTTCATAATCTTCAATCAGTTCATCTTCATTCTGATTTTCAATAACCTGCAAAATACCTTTTAAGTTTAGAAGATTCTGAACCAGATTCGAGAAGTATTGATCACATGTCATCTAATCTTGTAGGCTTGATTCTTGAATCTTTATTTACTGTTTCCTTATTTTGAATGGCAATAGACATACCTCTCCAAATGTAGGAGATTCATCCAAAACCTCAGCTATATCTTGATGATATTCAGATTTGAATATCAATAAATAACTGAATCCTGAAGTTTCTGAACTTGAAAACATATTAATTTTATTTTTTAAATGAATATCGTTTATTATTTTTGCGATTAATTTGGTAAATTATTTTTTAAAAGTAAAGATTTTTGATGGTATTTTATAACTTTATTTTTTTGAAAAATTGTTCTGTTAAGATCAAATCTCTTATGTATTTTTAATAGCAATTTCAAATATTTCCTATTATCATAAGATCTTAGCAATTTATCTATTTCCATATTTGAATAAATTATCTATTACAATTGGATTAAAATAAGAGTATTCTTAATTACAAATAACTTTTGTTATAATTGGTTCAAAGGTTCAAAATAAAAATATTCTTATTAAATATATTATTATAGTCAAAAGAAAAAATACTAATATATAGAAAAACTCTTTCTGCTGATCCTTTGACCACACACAAAAAAGATGTTCGCAAGAAGTTTTTATACTTCTTTGCTAATAAAGTCTTAATACTTTCCTTAAAA
>CAJVPT010004003.1:0-14202 GCA_910592055.1 Acaulospora colombiana
ACAAAGGAATTACAGTTTCTTTCAATAATAAAAAAATATATTTAAACTATCCTTTAGGTCTATGTGAGGCCTATGTAGCCTGGAGATATAGCAAATTTGCCCACACTAACCTTAATTTTTTGGACCATGCAATTGCAACTACTTGCCTAAGAGGAATATGACCTGTTAATGATTAAGAATTTGCAGTGAAAGGGATTTTGATAAAGGCAACTTTTATAGGATTAAATAAGAAATTAAAGTCGAAATGATAGGTATTTTTTAAATATTACAAATTTTTAAAAATTTAAGTTATTAACAAATTAAAATTGCCACAATTTTTATTAGAAAATACTCTTTATTGCTAGTCAGAAAATGAATTGTATAGTACTACAGTATTACCAATGGAAGGTATAACTTGTGGATTGTTTCAAAATTTGATCAAAAAAACAGTACCAGCTATAAAAAAATAAAAAGAGAATAAATAAGAAGCATATCATATAGATTACCGAGATAATCAATTATTGACTAATCAATATGCTTTGTAAGCACTTGAAACATCAATAATAAAAAATAAAGAAAAAAATGATGCAGAAAATCAAGTTATTTTAGAGAGTACTGACTATAGAGGGGAGTATATTAATATAGAAGCAAGCAAAAGATCATGGATTATTATTATTATTTTTTTTTTTAATCCATAATCATGCTGCAATGGCATGTCTTTATTGAGATATTGAGAAATACCTAAATATTTTACAAACTTTCACAAAGTAACTAACTTATCATTATACATTATTAGTTAAAGGACTACACTACTTAAAAAATATGAGGAGTCCACTAAGCTAATTTGAACTAAACAAAACTAAGTCTAAACTAGATACTTTAAGTCACATTTAGGGGACAATATTTCACTCTCCTGATAGTTTGGCAATAGTGTCTCTAAGTTAGCCAGGGTTATCGCCAACAGTTTGTTACTGTAGATTATTCCGAAAAATGATGAATTGCTAAAGTTGATATTAGAAAAAAAAGAGGGGGAATGCAAATCAAAGCCCTCCAAAAGGTTTTTGCTTTATTTCACAATTTCCTCTCAAAAGGAGTTTGCCGATTGGAATATTCTCTGAGCTTCATAACATTTGAGAAATTTAGCCATTCCTGAAAGTGACTTCAAGAAGAATATTTAAAGAACTTATCCTTCTTCCAATATATAGATTTGCTTATTGCTAGTGAAACTAGTACCCTATTACAGAAGAGTTTGCCTGATCAAAATAAAGAAATCTTTTCAAGAACTTTGCCTGACCGGGATAGAAACTTGGAGACCTCAGTTTTTGTTCAAGAAAGCCTTTCACCACCTGAGAAACTTAATAAGAGATGGAAGTTGAATCTTCTTTTTATATCCATCACTCACCTTTCGGTATCATATTTGTTTCCTGAAGGTTGAACATACATAATTGGAGAAAATATTTTTTCTAGAACTTTTTTTCCTACATCACCAATGATGTATCGAGACATGTGAGTGTGACTAATAGGAGCTTGTTTACATTTCAAAACTGATGTATTTCGTATCAGCCAATCACTTTTGGTGAGGATTTATGCTACCAAAAATTCAGGGTCAAATTGAAATAGGCAAAATTCCTCAGAAAACTATAAAAATGATAGCTCTAAGAGGCCCACAAGTGACTGGAAGAGGAAAAATAAGTCCTTTTGTTATCAAAAACCTCTATATACCTCTTGCTTCAAAGGTTGAATAGGTCTTTAGGTATTTCACAGTCAGTTCTTTTTCCTTTGGAAACTTTCTTGCCATTAATATTAAAGGTATTGCTTGACTTTTCTTGATCATTAGGAGTCAAGTTTTTGAGTAAAGAGGTTTATAAACAATAGAGGAAGGGTAGAAGTGACTCTTGAAGTCATATTTCAAGTTGTTTTAAGGAAAATATTAAGACTTTATTAACAAGGAAGTATAAAAACTTCTTGCAAACATCTTTTTTGTGTGTAATCAGAGAATCAATGGAAAGAGTTTTTTTTCGTGAATGACCATGGGTTGTATAAATAAATTTATTGAAATTTAATAAAGAAAAATTTTTAAACTTAAAGTCAAAAAATATTTCCGAAGAAAATATACTAGTTAAAAATTTTTTTATTAAAATAATACCAGGTTAATTTAAACATATTTAATTTAATTAGTTAAATCAAAGCAGTTATAGTTGATATACTTTAAAACAGATTCAAAATATATTAAATCAGTTTCAAATTATTTTTACATCGAATCCAAATTGGATTTGGATTTGGATTCAGATCAGATCGAATTAAATCAAATTCAGATTTGAATTGGATCAGATTAAACTGTTATGGTTTTAAATCAGATTGGATCAGTTTAAAATGAATCAGATCCATATCTGATTCATATTTATAAAAACTGGATTAGATTGAATTTAGTTAAAATCTGATCCGATTCGATTCATTGTGATCACTACCTATACCATATACGTATACCTATTTTTTTATATAATTTTTTTTAATTAATCTAATTGATAAGATGAATCTTTATTGAAGTGTCAATAGTATATTTTAAATTATATGAGCGATTCATATAACTTTTTTTAACTATCTATCCTAGCCAAGTCCATTAATTTTATTATATGGTGGTACTATTTTCAGTTCTGCCCAGAACTATAGCATTCCAAAAATCCATCATGGACTTCTTTTTATTGTTAATCTTCAAAAAGCTTATATTATATATTCCTTAATGAGATTTGTTTACTGCTTGATAATTGTGAGTATTGTGGACAATCCTTATCATGTTTGAGTTCTTCATAGGCTAGTTGAAACTTAAATGGCAGTCTTCCAATTATATTCTTGATATCCAGGTGATTCAATGATATTATATAATCAGACAGCATATAGCCTTCCATTACCTTATTTTTAACTACCTTTACAAGTTAGTCTACAGGGGTTTCACTTAGTTGTTACTTTTTGAATTACTTTTTACAAATTTCTAGTCTATTTCTGTGATTTCTAACATGGCACTAATACTAACCACCAGTCTTCATAATAATTGTCCTCTTTGGTAGCCATTGGTTTCATAAGTATAGAGATCTCCTATTAATTGTAATTACAGTCCATTACATTTCGACAGGTACAAACAACTGAAGTTTTTCTTATCTTTCATAGAGTATATTTTTGACAAGAGATATATGTTCTTCCTATTTTCATTAAAAGGCTTAAGTTGATCAACATTTTTTTTTGGCTTGTCTTTGAATCTCTATATATTCCAAACAATAGGTTTATTGAAGATTTTCCTTAATACTAAAACTGATAAAGGCTTGAGTGATCTAATTTTTGAATTGTGATTAGACAGTAAAAATCTATAAATTATTTAAGAGTACAAGGGTACATGTGATAATGAGCATATATTTTGTACAATATAACCTATATTGTGGAAACTATTCCTAGATAGAATTGAACCAGTAATTCACAGATGGTGACCTAGAAGTGTATTCACTATACTATTGATTCACAAATCTATTTTTCTATATAATTAGTCAAAGTTAATTCACTTTTTTATTACATACTGTATTTCTATAGTATATTCTCAAAGATATTTTTGATGTCAAAAATTCTGATAATTAAAATTGATATATTCTAATATAATATATATATTTTTTTAATGCTAACTTACCCTTGTGCCAGGGTGAACATGTTTTATTAAAGCAAAAAGATACCTAGAGACAATTGGGATGAATAATTACTCATACTATCTAAGAATTTATAGATCAACGAATAGTACAGAAAGTAAACTATTTATATCTCACACAACCCGAATAAAATAATTACATAACCATCTAGTATAGATAAACTACTTACTAAAACAAAACAAGAAATAATATTGAGATCACACTGGTACTCCCTAAAGACATAATAAAACATGGTCCACCGAGTGGCTTATCACTATTCCAAATTCTATAAAGAAGTGACTAATGTATTAAGAATTTACCTGTGATATTCATCACTTCCAATATTAGGGATCTCTCATGTGAAGCCTTAACTCCACTAGCATTAACCAAAAAAATTTTTATATTATAATGCTGTCAAAATAGTTTTTGGAGAGAAAAGATAATTGCTTAATGAATCAGGGGGTTATCTTTTCAATGTATTAGTGTCAAGTAATCAAAAACTCTCCTAAAGGATCCTACACCTTATAGTTTTTTTCCTATGGTTGTGTTCACTGAAAAAGGGGAGAAGGAGTAAAGGAGGATTATTGTTTGCTATCTGATGAGTTCTAATTCAGGTTTCTTTATTCTTTCCATATAGCCAATGACATTATAGATTTTATGTCTTGTATTCATTTGTATGATTGGTATGCAACTTATAGTAGATCCCAGGTTCTTATAAAAACTGAGAAAATGCATTTAGGCATGTAAGGTAATCAATAGAAACTTGTTTATATCTTGAATTGCTGACATGTTTCCATTGTCCAATCACAGCACCTGAAACTTTGTACTACTCAAAATTCAGGATCAAATTGAGATAGGTAAAATCCTTTAGGAAAAACCATAAAAGGTACTATTAGAGTATCTATACTAACAAAAGAGTATTGGGGTTGTCTTTTAAAGAGTCTCTCATTATATCAAAAACTCTATGATATTTTTGAGACAAATGAGAGGGAGATAGAAAGGTTAGATCTACTTCCTTTCAAAACTTTTTTGCCATTGATAAGAAAGGTAAAGTTATCTTTCTGGTTACTAGAAAATAAGTTTTTTATAATAAGATATAAAAAGAGGTAGTGGGGTGGTAGGGTGACTTTTGAAAATCTTATTCTCAAGTTGGTTTAAGAAAAGTAATAAGACTTTGTTAGTCTAGAAGTATAAAACTTCTTAAGAACATCTTTTTTGTGTGTGGTCAAAGGATCAGTGAAAAGAGTTTGATTAAACTGTTATATTCTAATATAATATATTTGATAGTATAATTAAATAATATATATTGTTAGCCTTAATTAATAGCTATATTTCTCTTTAGTTATTATTTATAGTTCTTGTCTATTATGTTACTTTAGTTCTATTTTTAGATTATGTGATACATGTGATGCAAGGTGTGTCTCATTGATTCATAGGATAGATCCAATTACTATGGCAAAGTAGTAATTTACATAACACATATTATTTAATTTCTTTATTCTATTATTATATCTTATTCATATTTAGCTAGCAGGTTACTCAAGTAGGCAGATATGATATATTGACCTGATTTGACAAATCTGGCAGATTTGGTCACTTTGATTATCAAATAATTAATATTCAATTATATATATATAAATTAACTATTCAAAGCAATTGATTTAAAATTTTACTTACTAAATTCTTTTATTCTTAACATTATATATCTCTAATTAACCTTCCAATTAAACCAAATCACACAAAGCCTCTTTCAATGTATTTGTGTAATCTATACTATCCTAGAATTATCAACTTTAGTATACCATAAACAAGGTATTTTTCCTTAACTTAAAGTGGATTATTGCTATAGCTATTCCATTTATCTATCTGATTTGAAGGTTATTAAATAGGTTGACAAATTGGTAATGACTGTAAGATTTACTACTCTGTAAACTATTTTCTAAAAACAATCAGGAACCTTGCTTAGTATTGGAAATATTCACTTTGGAAGTAATTCAAGAATCCAAAATCTAGCAAAGGGTTTGAATTTTGTTATATAAATAGTTTAAAAACTATTTTATTACTAATAGTATACATGATACTTTCCACAAAACAAATCCAAATATCAACATCAATCAAATTTATCCTTCTTATATTAATAACTCTTGTTTAATTTACTGTCTACCCAGGAACCTTCTCCTATTTTCAAAAACTTTTGAAATTGGTTCATAATTGAATTCATTGCTATTTCTTATACTTTTGTGATCTGGTATTATTTTAATCAAATTCTTTCTACTTATACCTTTTATTTTGAATCTACTACCATTAAAAAACTAATTTTTACTATCCAATATATTGTACACATATTTATTTCTTTCATAACATTTATTTGAAACTCTTATCTATTATTATACAGTTTAATTTTTTTACTGTTGATCTCCTTGATCCATCCAATTTATCTATTAATTATATACCTTGGATAGCTCACTTTGCTCTAAGTCTATTCAAACTTACAATTATTTCAAAAACCTTTTATTTTTCAATGAATTTTTATATATTAAATCATTTTTTAACTCTTATATTTCTACTTCTTCTTCTTTTTTTTTTTATCTCCTATTTCTATCTCTTTTAATAATACACATATCCATACAACAATGGTAATCCTCAAGAATATTTATAATTCTTTTGAACAATATTTCTTGTTCTTACACTCCAATATACTATAAATGGAATCCTTTTCTAGTGATAAAACTCAGGATCCTATAACTTGACTGACTTTCTTTGAAAAAGTTATTATGATTAATCAATAGAAAGACAAAAAACTAATTTGTATGCTCAATGCCCACTTCCAGGATAAAGCTGAGAAATGGTAGATAATATATTTTGATGACAATAATACTGATGCTAATACCATAAAATAAAAGGCTATTTTTGAGAAATTCAAAAAGCAGTTTTGTACCCAAAAATAAATCAATAAATGAATATGTGATCTGAAAAAACATAGGCAAGGATTAATTAAATCTATGACTACTTACCATATTATTTTCAAAAAACTTCTTAAAAAGGCCTATATTTAAAGTGATATAAGTTCTAGCCAACAACTCCACTACTATATCAAGGGATTATTCACACATTTGATTTCAATTGATTATAAACTTGCAATGACTTATTGAAATGATCAAAACATAAACAATAATAAGAAATCATGCAATTTTACTCCTACCTCAAGAAATTTCAAAATGACTTCTTTGAAATCTGAAGATTCTATAAATACTCTTATCAAAAAGTTTGAAAAACTCCAATTGAACTTAGTTGAAAAATTGAAACTTCTTTTTACTTAAGTAGAAAAACAAGGTCATCATTCAAGGTAATCTACTTCTAGTCTTATTAATAGGTCTAATTCTACCCAACTTTTATGTTTCGGATGCAATGAATCAGAACATCTGGTCAAGGAATGCATATCTAAAAAGGTTTAAGCAAACTTCTCTAGATTTAAAAAACCTTTAAACTATCTTACTATTAAGGAATTTGAGAAAAAGTTCAATAAATTTGAATATAAGAAGAAAGTTTATATTGGTTAATACAATCAATTCTATATTACTAATAGGAGGGAGGCCAAACAAAAGCAAAAACAATCTAAATCAAATAAAGTATTAAACCTATATATCAGAAAAGTCTCTAAGATTCTATCAAGAAAAATCCATGACTCTAAATCTGAAATAATTGCAAACCCTCTTACTGTCAAATCCAAAGGCCCAAAACTAAAGTCCAACTATCTATTATAGACCAACTGCCCAACTATGACATCTCTGAGGATATTCTGAATCTTTCTGCCAAAGTTACTCTGGAACAAATGTTGCAATATTTCAATTATCACAAAAACTTGATAAAAATTCTCAAGTGATATAAAGTACTGTATCTGTGGAAACCAATTATCTTACCTTTGATAATCCAAGAAAAATCATAGCTGCCAGTTGCTATATTTGCATTAAAGAAAATCCTATGATAGCTATTCTTGACTCTGGTACTACTATCAGTATCATTATTGACAAACTTATAAGGAAACTTGAATTGAAAATTGACATCAAGTTCAAAACCATTGTAATTACTATCAATAATACATGAGCCAAAACTCTTGGATAAATAACTTCTTTGAAATATTTATTCAGAATTTAATTGTATTGGTGGCCTTGCAAGTAATTGAGTCATGTGAAGAGATCCTTTTTTTGAAAACTAATTTGCTAGATTATATGAAGGCAAATTAAAATTTTGAAAACCATATTCTTCAAATTACTTATAAGGGTAAAACTATTGCTATAGAAACTATCTATCATGCTGATACTCCCTCACATCTTCCACAAAGTAATAATAACTAAGAGAATGATAAGAATAAACTTTTAGATGAAATTAAATATGAATTTAAAAGTAATCTTGAGGAACAGAAGACCTACACATCTGATCTTGTTCTTGAATCTGAGGATAAAAACCCTGCTAGTTTTTTCTTTGATTATTCTGAACTTGAAAAATCCACTTTTGAACTATCTATTAGAATCTTGACTAAGGAACAACAAGCTGAGGTTCAATAAATTCTATCTGATTATAAGGATATCTTTGTTAATTACATCTTCAAGAAATACTAAACAAGTAATCTAGAAAGATCATAGTAGTTATTCATAGCATTAATATTGAGAATCCTACTCCAATCAAACAGCAACTATACAAAGCCTCATCTGATCAACAGGAATTTATCAAAAAAAATTGAAGAAATGTTGCAATGAGGAATTATCAGTTCTACTACTAGCTTCTGGTCTTCTTCTGTTGTTATAGTGTCCAAGAAAAACAATAAACGGTGCTTCTGTATTAATTATAGGAAACTCAATGTAGTTATTAAAAAAAATGTTTACTCTATGCCAATTGTTAATGATTTTTTGAAAACTTTCAATGGTGTTCAATGATTTATCTGTCTTGATTTAACAAGTGAATATTGGCAAGTGACAATAAGTGATAGAGATAAACACAAAATATTATTTATAATAAAATATAGCTTATATGAATTTAACGTTATACCCTTTAAACTTTGTAATGCTCCTGCAACTTTCCAGTGACTAATGGACAAATTATTGACTTCCTATTGTGAAAAATTTGCTAAAGTTTACCTTGATGATATTATTATCTTATCCACCACCTTTGAACTTTACTGGTAGTATGTTTCCATTATCTTTAATACTCTTAGGAAAGCCTTCCTAATATTGAACTCTGAAAAATATCACTTTTTTCTATCACAAGTAAAATTACTGGATCATATAATTAACTGCAAAGGAATCTAATCTGATGATAACAAAATTGTTAAAGTTAAGGAATTCCTAAGGCCCACCTCTATTAGATAACTGAGAGGATTTCTAGAACTTGTCTCTTATTATAGAAAGTTTATCAAAAACTTCTCTTCTATTGCCCATTCTCTGAATTCTCTTTTAAAAAAGAATACTCTCTTTAAATAAATAGATGATTATCAGCAAGCCTTTGAAACTTTGAAGCAACTCTTAATCTTATCTCCTGTTTTGAGATACCTTGATTTTTCCAAGGTTTTCTATTTTTATACTGATATATTTGAAACTGGTATTGGTGTTGTTCTGGCATAAAAAGATGGAAAAAAGGAATATGCAATAGCTTATGCTAGCCACAGTTTCAACAAGGCTGAACAAAACTATTCTGCCATTGAATTAAAATGTTCTGCAGTTATTTGAGTTGTTAAATACTTCCATCAATACCTAGGGACTTAATACTTCTTCTTGATTATTGATCACTCTACTCTTCAATGGTTTAAATAGTAGAACTTAAAGAATGATGTGCAAGGTAAATACTCTATTTAGAATTCTATAATTTCACTATCAAATATAGAGCTGAAAGAAAACACAACAATGCTGATACTATATTTAGGATAGATGATGTAAATTAATCAATCTTCTACAATTCTAAGTCTATATCTATCTAAAACTAATTCAAAGTCAGCAATCACAAATGAAATCTGATAATAAACAATATCCAGCTCAAGTAATCAGTACCCTAGACAACAACACAACATATCTTATCAAAATAGAATTTTAATATTATCATTATATCAAAAACTATCTTTAACATAACAAATTTTCTAACATTTTGAAAACAAACAACAAAAGCAACTTATTTGCAAAGTATAATACTATCAAATAAAAAACAATCAACTTTCCAAAAAGGATTGCCATATGAAACAAGGAATAAATTACTTAGTGTAATTCAAAAACATAAAGTGGAACCAATCTTATATTTACTATATAACCATTCCATTGGAGCTCATCTTGATGTAAACAAGGTCTTTAAAAAACTATGTAATTAATACTACTGGCCTCAAATGTTTGAGAAATGAAGCATTATATCAATACCTGTGACCAATGTCAATAATGAGACAAATTCAGGATCCCTGGACCCTTATACTCAATCACAGTTGATAATCCCTTCTCTAAAATAAGTATTGATATTGTGAGACCTCTTCCAATCACAAGCAAGGAAAATAAATATATTATTATTACAACTGACTACTTTACTAAATGACCTGAAACTGAAGCAATCTTCTATGCTATAAAATAGCGAGTTGCAGGTTTTATTTATCAAGTTATTATTTGCAGATATAAATGTCCAATATATATACTTTCTAATCATGGAACATATTTTAGAATAAAATTGTTAAAACTTTATTGAAAAAATTTTAAATACAAGATTTTTATTCTATTCTATATCACCCACAAACAAATGGACTAGTGAAGTACTTCAATAGAACTCTATATGAATCTCTAGCAAAAATATTTTAGAAAAAGAAAAATTGAAATGAATTTATTATACCAACATTATTTGTCTATCGCACATTAAAACAAGCTTCTATCAAATTTACCCCTTTCTATCTGGTTTATAATTGCAACCTTCAAATGTCTCATATTAAAATAGATAAAGTAATGGAAGGAAATATTTTGATCCAACTCTATCAACTAACTGAAACTTTATTTATTGCTCAAGGAATGGCCCAAGGAAATATTCTAAAAGTCCAAAGAAAACAAAAGAAGAGATTTGACCTAAAGTGAAAAAAGCCAAAAAACTTCAAAATTGATAATAAAGTATTAGTCTATAATGCTATCAGAGACTGACACTTTACTAGAAAACTCAAATCAAAATAGAAAAGATCTTACTTTATTTATGATAACTTGGAAAATATAGTCTTTAAACTTAGAACTATGGATAGAAAAGTTCTGCTGCTTCTTTCAACTTGACCTTACTAAAACTATATCTTAACCATAAAAAATGGAAATCTACTGTATATATTAAAAACTAAAAGAAGAAATATATAGTGTAATAGTAATGATTTCTAAATTCTTATCACTATTACAACTGGCTCTAGAACTCTTAATGATTACTGTATAATCTGAAGGTGAAGTACTTATAAGTGAACAAGTGAAAATATAAAAAAGAAAAACAAAAACCTCAAAGCTCAAGTGAGAAAAAGGTTTTATTTAAAAAAATAGGAATAAAAATACTCAACTGAACCAATAGGATATCAAGCCTCGTCACCCTTTGCTGCAAATTCTAGTTTTCTAACTTTAACTCTCTGTCTCTAGTTGAAGTGAAACTTCTGAAGAACAACTGATCTATCTTTTTTTTCAACTGATGGATTTTTTCTTGAAGATTAGCCTGGGACCATTTATTATGATGTATTTGCCTTTCCAAATACTTGATTCTTTTCTGGAGAGTGGTGATAATTGCCTATAAAGAATCCATTTTTCTTGAGCAAGTGAGTTTCTGTGCCTTAGCAGCTCTGATTTTTCTAAGCATAATGGGAAAAGAAATATAAAAATTATCTGAAAAATCAAGGAAAATTATCATATTAAATAGGAAAATATAGATGAATGTACTATACTAACAATTATATCAGGAGCTTTACTGTCTATCAGTTTACATTAAAAAGGATTATTATACTTATGCAAAAATTACCATAATTACTATTCAGGATCTAATTTTAGAAAATCTTCTTATCACAATTCCTGAATTTGTACAAGTGACTTTAATACCTTATAATTTACTCCAGCCTATTAATAATCAAGTCTTGTAAACATATAGATATATATAACATGCTATTTATATGAAAACCAGGATTTTCTCTTTGATCTATGTATACTATCTGGGAAAATTATTAGAAGGAATTATTAATCGATCACAACAATTCTATCTAAATAAATACTTGACAAATATCATCTTACTGAATGCCACCATACTTATAGTCTCTTTGAAAGGTCTGGAATTGAACACTTTGATCATAATTATCAAGTTAAAGTTCTATAAATATCAACTCCTTGTGAATTCTTGATTTATAAAACTCATCATTTAAGTAGGAAGAAAATATTAGTCTTAATTAATACTTATATTTTTCTTTAGTTATTATCTATAGTTATTGTTTATCATTTTATTCTAGTTCTATTTTTAGATTATGTAACATATGTAATACAAGGTGTTTCTTATTGATTCATAGATTAGATTCAATAATTAAGGTAAAATAGTGATTTATATAGTATACATTATTCAATTTTTTTATTTTATTGTTACATCTTATTTATATTTAACTAGTAGATTACTCAAGTAAGCAGATTTGACATATTGATCTGATTTGATAAATCTAATAGATTTGGTTACTTTGGTTACTTTGTTTATCAAATAATTAATATTCAATTATATATATAAAGGTTAGTTGTTCAAAACAGTTGATCCAAAGTTTTACTTATTGAATTCTTTTATTCTTGACATCATATATCTCTAATAAATCTTTTAATTAAACCAAATTACTTAAAGCCTTTTTCAATGTATTTATATAACCTTTACTATTCTTGAATTATCAACTTTACTATATCATGATTGAGATATTTTTCTTCAACTTAAAGTGGATTATTGTTATAGTTGTCTCATCTATCTATTTGATTTGAAGGTTATTGAATAGGTTGACAATGTTAAAAGATACAAGACAAGTACCAAATGAAGGTAACAACTAAGTAATATAATATTTTTAACACAAAACCAAGTTTTAATCAAGTAATAAGATAGATTAAGATATAAGATAGACTTTTAAAAAAACTTTAAAAATCTAATGGAATTATATAAGATTTCATATAAGACCCTCAACATCAGTAGTACTATATATCTTAGGTGAGTTCTTGATATATTAGTTTCTTTAATAGAAATAGCAACAAGTCATCTGGTGAGTTATAGTTCTAGAAAGTACTGCTTCAATAATATGTAGGTTTAAAATAGTATAATCATTTCATCAAATTAAATATATAAAATTCCTAGATTTTTTAGCTTAGTTAGAATTGAAAGATAGTCTTATATTAGATGATTATATAATTATCTCATCCTGGTTGAATGGGATGTAAATAGACATCTATTGTATTATTCATTGATCTATAAATCCTTAGACAGTATAGGTAATTACTCATCTTGATTATTCCTAGGATATATCTTGATTATAATAAAGCTTCTGAACTAATGTTTAAAAAAATAAATAAATAAATAAATAATAATATATAATATTTCTATTTTAAATTGCATTTTTGAACACTTGTAAAATCATCTTGACTATTAAATTCAAAACCTTTATTTAAATCAAAGCAAGATTTTATTGAAGTTGTACAAAAGTGAATAATATTTCTATAAAAACTTTATCTCATTTAATTTTAAGTATTTTAAAACATATAATAAATATTATCTTCAAGATTTTTTTTTATTAAATAAAAAACAATCGTTATTAATTTTATTGTTATTTGTCACATGATATGCGTAAGCAGCATATAAAAAAGATTCTTGGAATATTTTTTTTTTCGCACAATTGTATAAGATACAGCATATTGGTCATAAAACGCCGATGGTTTGCGGTCTGGAAAACGGGTCGCTACAGAACGCTAGGACCTGTTTCGGAGCTTAGACCAAGTGGTAAGGTGCAGATAAACAAAAATTCCAACATTCTATTGGCATTTGTCCTAATAAGAAATTCGACTTGTGTTACGTGTAATCCGGTTATAAGCTTAATAAAATACACAAATACACATTTAAAATTAGATTTGTTCCCATATGCAGTATATATGTATGTGCATCAAGATTGCCTAGAATGCCATATATAAATTTTGCACAACCCATTCTTGCATAATTTAAGCATTGCAACCAAACTTTTGCATAATCCGTGTTTGCGCAATCCAAGTTCTGATCATAGCCAAATATTTCGCGAGAATTTTTGTTTTTCAATCCAAGCTCCGCGAAATATTACATAGATCTCGGTTATTATGTATATATTAAATGATCGTTAATAAAAAAATAACCAGTTATTGAGTTTTTTTTTTTTATTAACAAATATGATAAACTCAACAGTATACAATATTAGGTTGAGAAAACTGTATATAATCTTTATTTGCTTACATGATCGGTCATCTTGTCTTTTTTAAGGTCCGGCCGATCCGGAGAAACCTTTACACGGAATAACGGATAACGTTATAGGTTGAAATTTAATTTG
>CAJVPT010004004.1:0-14199 GCA_910592055.1 Acaulospora colombiana
GAAAAGATTAGAGGTGCTACCTCCACTACAGGTATATTTGGTGCTGCAATAATTGCAGAAAACTTTTTTTACTTTCATTGAAATCAGAATTCTTTATAAAATAGTTTTATTTCTATAATTTATTTTATTACTCAATGATATCTCCAAAAAACTACTTGTAGTAACATTACTAGTATCGCTCAATTCATAGCTATCTAAACTGAAACTTTCATCATTTATTTCATTAAAATCATTGAAAGAACTATCATATTCCATTTTATTTTGATGTAAATAATACCAGTAATATTGCAAGGAGAAAAATATCATAATAAATATCACAAAATTTTAAAGAAACATGTAAAGGTGTTAAAGGAATATAAAAAAAAAACCGGGGGGGTTTTTTTAATTACCTTAAATAGTTAATTAAACTGCTGATTTTTATTTGATCTGGCTAGGTTTTAAAACTTGAAATCTGATCAGATACAAAATTTAAAATCCGATTGGATTGAATTTAAAAATTTGAAATCCATATCCAATTCATATACAAATAGATCAAAAAATTTAAAATCCGGTCTGATCCGTTCAGATCAAATCTGCGGATCATTCAGATTCAGATAAAAATTATGATCCCTACTTAGAGCTATTATTTTCTTGATTTTCTGAGGAATTTTGCCTACCTCAGTTTGACCCTGAAATTTGGATAGTACAAATTCTCACCAAAGGTGATTGGCTGACACAAACGCGTTGATTTCAGAAAAAGTAAACAAGCTTCTATTGATTACACTTATATATTTCTATCACATCATGATTGATGTAAGAAAGAAAGTTCTAGAAAAAGTTTCCCTCCAATTATATATATTCGATCCAAGGAAACAATTATAATACCAAAAGGTGATATGGATCTGCACAAAAAAATTTCAACCCTTCTCTAAGTTTCTCAAGTGATGAAAAGGCTTTTTAAGGTGAAAGCTAAGATCTTTTAGATTCTCTTGGACTATCTCAATCCAGTACACACTTAAATAAAAACTTATCCGATGCCACAGGTAATGATAAAAAAGACTTTTTTTGAGATCCAAATAAAGTAAAAAAGAATATCCCAATCAGGCAAGATCCCTTTTGAGAAGAGGCTGTGAAATAAAAAAGAATCTTTTGAAAAGTTTTAAATTATTTCTTGTTTTTTCTCTTTCCCAGTTCAACTTCAACAATTCATTATTTTTTGGGATAATTGACAGTGACAAGTTGTTGGCAATAACTCTGGTTGACTTAAAGGCACTATGCCAAGCTACTAGAAGAACATAATATTGTCCCCTAAATCTGACTTAGAATATCTAGTTGAGACTTAGTTTTGTTTAGTTTGAACTAGCTTAGTGGACTCCTCATATTTTTTAAGTAGTATAGTTTTTTAACTAATAATATACAAAGATAAGTTAGTTGATATGTGAGAAAATCTGCAGATTATTTTGGTATTTTTTCAAGTATCTCAATAAAGACAAGTCATATTGATATGATTGCAAGTTAAAAAAAAAAAAAATATTATAGTTTATATTCTTTGGATCCAAAATAATAAAGTTATAAATTGACTAACCTTTTGAAATCAATTCAATCCAATTAGTACTTTTAATATCTCTTTCAAGGTCAATAAAAACAAAAGTTTTTTAACTAATCTAATCTACAATAAACTTTAAGTTCTATAGATACTTAAGAAAAGAAAATCAAATGTATATAATATAATTATTTGTTCAATATATAAACTTCAAAAAGAAATATTAGAATATCTTTTTAAATATCCAGTTACTAAAGAAATCAGAAAAGATATATAGCAGAAAAAAAACAAAAAGATTTATAAATATATAATAAAGAAGTTAAAGAAAAAGAAGAAGTCTGACCTGTAATAAATGACTGGATAGACAAATTGTTAAAAGAAATTTAGAAATCTGACAAGGATCTTTTCAATACTATCTGTGGATATATGGAAGAAATATCTCAAATCTGTGGGTCAATAGTGCAGTGGGTGTACTCCCAAGTCATCATTCGCAAGTTACTGGTTCAATTCTACTTCAAAACAGTATTTGCATTATAGATTACATTGTCCAAGAATACATGTTCATCAGCTATAGGTAAGCTTGAACACAAAAATAACCTATAGAATCCGCTGTCTGACTATCATGTCATAAAACAGATCATACAGGTCCTAGTCAGTTTTAGCACTGGGAAACAAGCCACTTGGAATATGTATAGACACCAAGAATGCCAAGAAAGACAATGATAAGACTCAGGATCCTATTGGCCTCATATGGAATCTATCTCTTCTCAAAAACTCCAATCTCATGGGAGGCCTGGGAGACTTCGGTCGCACAAACCAGCTGCATAATGTAAAGGGCCAGACACATACTGTGAGATCTTTAATTGTTATCACCAATGGTTATCAGAGATTGGACCTTGCAGGTGACCAACGAGGAGTGATAAAGTTGAATAGTCATGATGGGAAAATGCAGGGGTAGACTCTAGAAGAAGAAATTCGGAAACAATCACCAAGATAACCATTCCATTAGGAGGAGCAATCCGTTATGAAGTAACCAAGAGAAATCCCTGCAGACATATTTGAAGAGTAGTTAAAAATGGTCATTAGAAGACTACAGTTGTCAATCTGGTGCACAAATGGTCACTGGAAAACTTGATGGGACCGCATGGAAACTGAAGAATATCACTGGCTGACTAACCTTCTGAGGACTAAGCATGGTTAAAAGATGTCAATTATGGAACACACCCCTATAAGGTATATAAGACCCCGAGAATTGAACAATCTCAACAGCTTCTTGAATATAAAATAGAAGTTCCTTGGTAAATCCTTAGAACATCAGAAGTGCTCAGGTATAGCAGGGCAGCTAACAAGATGGTATCCATATCGGATAAAATCTAAAGGTGTTTGAATGGCTTAGGATAGTATAAATTAGCTATAAGAATTGCTCTTGTAAAAATAACTCTGTATGACTCTTTCATAACCAAACAATAAAAGCTCAGTCAGTATGACTAATAAAAAAAAAAAAAAAAAAAAAAGAAATATCTCAAAGAGCAACTCAAGATTCCACCTGCAACTATACAAAGTATAATCAATAAGCTCTATTAAAAGATGTGAGTAAATTTTAAAAAGAAGATCTGGAATAATTATTATATCAAAGTTAATAATAGGTCACTAAAATATTTAGCATATAAAATTTTGTAGATTATTTATGTTCCTTTTTGAGGAGCAAAATACATAACTCTTCACTTTAATAGGGACAAAAGTTAGAAAATGCTATAAACCAATAATTTAAATAATAGAAAACAATTGTGAATAGTTTTTTTGTAGTTATTAATTTAAAAATTTTAATGTTTCCTAGTAAGTAACATTTGACTTTTGTTCTTGTTTTTCTTTTAGAAACCTATCTTTAGTCAAAGTTATAGAATAAAAAAAGAAACAAAAGATTATGGAAAAAAAAAAAAAGAAATAAAAAACACAAGCACAGATCTGATATACAAACTGGAAAAAACCAAGAAACAGTATTATTATTTTTGAAGAACTTGAATCTAAAAGCATTAAAAAAAAAAGAAGTATATAGCAATTATTAAAAATTGGATTTGTTATGGAATCAAATGGTTTGGTTTTAATCATAGATAGACCTTAAAATAATCTACAGTAATGACCTATATGCAATGATTTTATTAATTAGAGAAGTTATTCAAATTAGTAAAGAAGTAAAATATTATTATTTAGATTACATTTAAAGAAATATTTTTTTAATGTTGAATGAGTTTATATATGAAAGTCATAGCAATTGATAAATATCTAGTATATATACAATAAAAATATACTATGTTGACCTGATTATAAGTTAAAAAAATATTATAGTTTATAATATTAATAATTTATAAATAAAACTTTAATTCAAAAAATTTTGTATATAGGTTTATTAATTTTTAACTTTATTGTTAATGAATAAATATTGAATTTTTAATAAATAGTTTTAATAAATAGGTAATAAATTTTTAATAAATAGTTGTCAAATTTTTAATAAATTAATATTAAATTTTTATTAAATTGTTAATAAATAATTTTGTGATGAATTTTATTAAATTGTTAATGAATTTTTGCTGATAAATTAATAATAAGCTATAGATATATTAATTTTTGAATATTTATAATTAAATTATATAGTTGTCAATTTATTTATATTATTTTTTTTTACTAAATTGTTTATCTTTTGTTAAATATTACATAAGTAACAATATGTGAAATAATTTTTTTCAACTAGTACTAGATTAATAATATATAAAATTTTTAATAAATGATATATAGTTATAATGACTTTATAAATTTATAAATATATTTGTTACAATTAATAATGGATTCCTAAAATATTTAACATATAAAATTTTACAGATCACTTATATCCCTTTTTAAAGATAAAATTCATAGCTCTTCACTTTAATAGAGACAAAAGTTAAGAAATACTATAAATTAATTATTTGGATAATAGAGAACAATTGTGAGTAGTTTTTTTATAGTTATTAATTTAAAAATTTTAATATTTCTTAATAAGAGATATTTGATTTTTGTCTCTGCCTTCCTCTTTAGAAACCTATCTTTAGTTATAATATTAATATACTATTTGTTTATCTTTATTTTTTTTTATTTTTTAAACTGCAACTGATATTGGATATGTGCATTTTATTAAGAATTAATATCTGGATAATGAAATTCTAAGTATAATATTAATCATTCTATACAAACTATATATTTATATATATATATAGATTAATAATAATATATTATAATTTATTCTAGATAAATCTACTATTACTTTATGAGTAGAGCAAACCTACTAGGGACTGGATGGTTAAATATATAGTTATCAATTGTGAAACAGACTAATTTAGTATTGAGTTTTATAAATTTTTATATTATATTCACTAAATTAGTCTATATAGTATATATCTAACAGGATTTAATTTATTTTCTAATACTTTTAAATATTATTTGTTCAGATCTCAGAAGAGAGCACTTTATTTTCTTTATTATCATTTGTGACATTGTATCAACCCTAGTTAACTAATTTGTATTTAAGTTAAGTATTATATTAAGATATTTTTAACTAGAAGGGTAGAGGTCCTAAAAACTATCAGAACAAGAAATCTTTGAGACATTTATGATGGACTTGACTAGAAGCTTTTTTTCATACAATCCTTCTGATAGTATAACCATAAATTTCAGTTCTTAATTGATGGAAGGTCAGAAGTCCCATCTTTATATAGGCTAATTTAATTAAAGCTTGTTTTATATAATTGAGTATGACTTTCATAGAATAATCAGTAAACCTAATTCAAAGATCTTTAAGTAATATTGAACTATAGATCTTGTGATTGTGATCTGAAAGTATTATTATTGTATCATTAACCTATAGGTTCCTTTATTTATTTTTTTTTTTTTCAAATTAAAATATTTTTTATACTATTATATTTCTAGAGTTTTTCATTATTTTAATTATATTACATTATTATTTCTAAAGTAAAAAATATTTACATATATCTATTGTTTTATACTTTATAAAAAAACTTTATTATTTTTAGATTAATTTTTTTAAATATTTATTATATACATATTTTTTTAAAATTAATTTATTTATTTTGAAAAAAATTCTTTTAATATATCCTTTTAATTATATAATTCAAAAATTTCATAAAATGTAAAGATGTATAGAACTTTATATTATTGATTACTTTATTTGTTCTATTTATTATACTAAATTTTTAAATTGTTTTTGTGATTTTTTTATGAAAAATTTTCTAGTTTTCTACTTTTGTATTAAGCATTTTTTATAAATGTTTTTTGTTTTGCAAGCTTAATTTTTTAAGTATTTAATAACAAAATTTATAATTTTTCAAGGGCTTTATTATTTGAAATAATTAAAATATTTGATAAAGTTCAATTATTATTAATACTATTTCTATTTTAGTTTATATTTTTTTTTCAGTTTTCAAATAGATTATTAAACATCTACACATTTTTTTTAAAAGTATCTTGATAATATTATTATATATTTTTTTTATTTTCTTCTTTTTTTAGTTATAATGTATTCTTTATTTATATATATATATTTTTTATTCTATTTAAAATTATATTAATTATTTTTTTTATTTATTATCGAATTAATTATTTTTTATTAATTATTTCTTAAATTTTTATACCTCTGTTTTAATATCTTTTAATATTTTTTTTGATCTTTTTGCTTTTTTATTCCAGTATATTATTTTATATACTTTAATTGTACTTTGAATTTTTTTATAAATTTTTGATTAAAATATATTTACTATATTATATTATATATACAAATTTTTAATTTGAAGTTTTGAATAATATTTCATATTATATTCTTATATAGCTATATTAAGAGCTTATATATTTTTTATTTCTTTAATATTTTTATTTTTTTAATAAAATAATTAATTTAATAAACTTTTTATATTTGAGAAATTTAAATTTAAATTTATATTTTTTAATCTTTTTTTATTATTATTGGTTTTTAAAAGGCTATTAAGATTATTTTTAAAAAAATTTTTTTAATTTATAATTAGTTATAATAGTTTGTCTTTATTGAGAAATTAAAACAAATTTATAATAGTTTACGGACTTCTATAATGTGACTAATTCATCTTTATATATATGTATTTTAAATCAGATTTTTAAACAATATTATATTCTTCTGTTAATTATACCTTTTGTTTATTAAAATTATTACTAATAGTTTGTCACTATTAATTAATTTAAAAATTAATGAATTGCTAAGTTAAAAGGGAAAAGGAAAAAAGAAAAAGAGAAAAGAGAACAATTCAAAGTTTACCAAAAAAGTTCAAAAATAAAAACAACATTTTCTTAAAAGAAATCTATCTGATTTGAATAATTTTTTTGCTTTACTTGAATCTTGAAATATGTATATCTTTTTTGATATTATCTGTAATATTAGATAAGTCAATTTAACTGATCTTTTATTTAAGCAAATATCAGATTGAAATATCTTAAGGAAAATATTTAAACTTTAGCTTTTTTGTTTAATTCTTTATTACTGCCTAAGAAACTTAAATAAAAGATATAAATTTACAATATATATTACTTATCACTTGATTTTTTGACATTATAGATATTTTTACTAGAGAACTTAAACTTTTGGGAATGAATATATTTGGAATATTCTTTTTAATTACTAATAACAATATCAGAATATATAAATATAATCAATAGAAGTTTGTATGTATTTCAAAAACTAATATATTTTATGTTAATTAATTACCTTTGATGAGAATTTATATTATCAAAAATTTAGAATCAAATTAAGATAAGTTAAATTCCTTAAAAAACTATGAAAATGAAAGCTTTAAGAAGATTAGAACAGTTCAAAGAAAAAAAAAATAAGTTTTTTAACTTCAATAAAATCTGTATAAACTTCTCGCTTCAAAAATTAAAAAGTTTTTAGATATTTCACAATTAATTCTTTTTCTTTTGGAAACTTTCTTATTATTAGTATCAAAGGTATTACTTGATTTATTTTAATTACTGGAAGTCAAGTTTTTGGATAAAAAGATTTATAAATAATAAAAGAAGAATAATGATAACTTTTGAAGTTAGATTTCAAGTTGTTTTAAGGAAAGTGTTAAAACTTTATTTGCAAAAAAATAAAAGACTTTTTTTTTTTGTATATAATTAGAGAATCAGTAGAAGAAGTTTTAAAAAATAGCATTTTTTATTTTACCAATTAATTTTTACTATATTTAATATAATTTTGATTTTTAATGTAAACTATTTAAAACTTTATTATATTACAAAATATTTATAAATAATAAATTTTATTTTTAATTATAATATCTTATTTAATAAAAAACTCTTTTTCGTAAATCATTGATCACAAAATTTTGAAACAAAAAGTTAATAAAAATTTCACCAAAAACCAAACAAAAAGAACCTGGAGGGAGTCCCTCCAGGTCCCTCAACAACACAGAAGAATATTCCATTCTTGATATAGTTCTTATCGATAACAAAATATCAAAAGTTTCTATCATTTACAAATAAAATAAAACCTCTCTTGTTTATGCAATGAAACCAGCAGCCTCTATTCAAGTTCTTTCTCTACAACATTGTCCCTCCTCATGGCTTATCCCCATATAAAAACTTGATAATAACAATCCGAATAAACCACTAGCTATCATTCAAGTTCTCTTTGAATCAAAACGTCCCTCCAAATTCTCCACTCCTGATCTAAAAGTGACTGCCAAAATTCTTACAAACTTTGCAACACCTATTTTAAATCAATTTATGGAATACCAAACAAATTTCAATTTATTCAAAAATGACAGAGAAATTGCTGTCAGAAAAGTTGTCAAAGAAACCATGAATTACAAACTCCATTGTTCTTGGAATCAAATCTTTATTTCTACCGATGAATCCTCCAACACTTTTTCTCTCAAAAAAAGGAAAACTCCTATACCTCCTCCCAACACTCCTATTGCACAAGAAGATCATTTCATGGAAACAGACCAACCAAATAAGAAGATCTGCAATACTCCTAACACTGCTCAATGCACCCTTGAATCTGATCATCATTATACTGATTTCTTAGTAGACAATAGCCCTAAAAATAGCTCAAATGAAAGCATCAATCAAGATCAATCCCTCCCATCACCCAGTACTAATTCAAATATGAAAATTGATCAACAACAACACAATCCTAACCGACAATTCTAGGCAGATGAAACTGAATATTCTATTAATGAATATGATATTAGAACCTCAAATCCTCCTAATCACAATCAAACAATATTCGAGACAGTTAATTTAATTACTAGTACACTCAGAGATCTCAAAGCTTTAGTCGAATTATACATCAAAATCAAAGATCTTTCAACAATTCCATCACCAAAATTACTATCTGTGATCCTCACCAAACTGTCATATAGAGACAGATCATTCTTCCGCTCTTTCACCCAAACAAACGAGATTAAAGGAAATTATCAAAAGGAGTATGAAGCTATTGAAAAAGAGTTTCACAACAACTATATGAATAAACACAATATTGGATATATTAATCAGACCACGAAGAAAAAAATTCGAATTATTCTCAATAGATCTATCTTGGTCACATTTCTCAGATCAACCAATCTTTCTCTTCTCCATCACTGGCAGGCAGCTGAATTACTGGAATTTAGTTTTAACTTCTTTATCGATCCTACCATGGAAAAAATTGACTACAAGAAAATCCTGACTCAAACTGAGGAACAAATCAAAAATAAACTTCCAACTCTCTCCACAGATCCCTCTGATATACCTTCAAGAATCAAAATAAAACTTCCCATCCTTTGTCCTTAAGTAATACCAGCCTTACAGGTGCTATAGCCAAAGCTCTTAGAAGTTTTTACAATTTCGATCTCCTTCCCAACAACTATTTCAAACAATGTCCCAATTTATCTGAAGATCCAAATAACCTTCCAAGTGAATTACAAGAGGAATTTTCTATCAGAGAGAGATCCAAACTCCGAAATCTAAAAGACTTGATTAAGCCACTCAGGGAATTATACTATGTACCCTCAAAACTTCCAGACTCATACTTTGATCTTCCTACACCAAAATCTCCTCTTCCAGACTCGTATCAACAACTTCCTGAGAATCTAGCAATCATGTTCCCCATTCCAAATGACTCAACACAAATTCATCATGCAATTACCAACCTTAGACAACATAACTTTGCAGTCCAATTCTTGCCAAATGACTACCTCATCCAAAAACTTCCACTTCCATCACCACACTGGCACAGTGAAAACACTGGTATCTCACTCCCCATCACAGATCAAGAACAAGTTAACATGTTACTCCAATAACTTTTTCCATATTACTCTTATTCCCTTACACTAAACTCAGAATGGATTGACCTATCACTCAAACAGCTTGATCGTCCTCCAATCCCCAATGACTTTTCAGTTATTGAACAAATATTAGGCATCACCAAAGAACTGCTTAATCGAAATAACCTGACTTTCAATGAACATATTAAAAAAATCAAATCATCATTCTATGGTCCAATTCCTAGAGAGTGGATTACTCCCTATCTCACTGAACTCCCAATTATTGAATTAATCACTGAAATCCTAAAGGAAAAGAATATTGAGATGGACCTTTCTATTAAAGACAACGAGAATTTTAATAAAAACTTAACAATTCTTAAAAATCTTTTCTATTTCCGCATCCTTCCTGATGAATTTATAGTAGAATCAGAGTTGCCCGATCCTGAAGCAGCTCTTCTTCTCAAGTTTTATCAATAATTGAATTCACATCTAATAATAGTCACTCTTTAGAAACCTGCACTTTATTACCCTCTTATAAACACCCTTCTAACAATTTATCATTTTCTCACAAACCAAGTTTCCAACACCCACTCATACATTTAACACCCAAGTCACTAAAAATAAAAAAAAATCTTCGTACAATTTCTGTCCTAAACATCCAAGGATTGAATCAATCAGGAAAACTGCAATGTCTAATTTCATCAATAGACAATTCCAGGAATATTTATATTCTTACTGAAACAAAACATATCCTACAAAAACCTCTACCTCAAAAACTTTGCAATTACACAATTATAACCAGCATACCTACTGACTCCCCTAGCAATGGAACAGGCCTACTTATTCCTAAAAATCTATCATGTCATATTTTCAAAACACATGCTGAAAATAAATTCTGGTATGCAACCCACCTAAAGTTCAAACCCAAAATAGATGTCATTATCGTAGCCCTATACTTACCACACGATAATGACCTTAGAGATAAAGCTATATCTTCTTTCAACAATTTACTATTATTATATCCAGAAGCTGAATTTATAATCGGTGGGGACTTTAATATATATTCTATAAAAGCTCCAGCCATAAATGCTTCAACAAACAACCGGAAAAGAAAAATCTATTGACATATAAAGAACATGATTGATATAGCAAAAGCATTAGGAAAGGATCATCTTTATACTCACTACACAACAATAAGCACGTCGAGAATTGACAAGCTATGGATTACATCCAACTTAGCCAGCAAAATCCTAAGTTATAATGTCACAGAAAACAATTTCATATCAACAGATTATAAAATGATTAATGCTTGCTTCCAATGGTTCGAATACAAAACATAACGCATTTTCTTTTCAACAAGAGCTTACCAATTTAACAAAGTCACAAAAGAACAGATAAAATCACTGCAAGAAGATATTGATCTATACCTTCTCAATGATCCATACCTCACTTGAAACTCACTCAAAATTGCTATAAAAAAAGCACTAAACTAAAATATCCCCATAAGAAAACAACAAACTCTATCAAAACTGTAACAAATATCTCCAGAAATAAATAAAGCCATCAAACAAATCAAGACAGCCCTGCAAAAATCAAAAACATCAGGAAGAAATTTAAAATCTTTTCAGCAATCAACCAAAAGTTTCCATAACAAAATCTTAACACTGTCACCTAGCTCTAGATCTCTTTCTAAAATATTCAAAATGCTTCTAAAGGAAAAACAAATCCAAATGGCTAAACATATCAGTGATCAAATTCAGAGAAACATTATCAATAATTTCATAAGATTCTGATCTAAACCAAAGCAATACATCAGAATAGCCATGGGAGCTCTTAAACCCTCCCTTGATCTATCGATCCTTCATAATGGAAATGAACTTCAAGATGATCCAGAGATTCTTAATGACATAATTATCAATTACTATCAGAATTATCTAACCTCAAAGAACTTTGAAATGGAGGAGAAATGGGTCTCTGAATACAATCCAAAACAAAATATACAAACTGACTTATACAATAATCTGATGGATAAAATTATATTAGAAGAACTCATGTCAACAATTGCAACATTTCATGAAAACAAGGCTCCCGGTCCCACAAAAATTTCTTATGAATTATGGAAATATATAAGTTCAAATATACAAAAAACAGTTATAAATCTCTTAAATGATATTTTGTCCAATAGTCACCCTCCTAGACACTGGAAAAGCTCCATTATTACACTTCTACCTAAGAAGCTTATATGGTCTCATAGTTTAAGTGACACACATCCCATCACTCTTATAGAAACAAGCAGAAAGATTTTCACAAAAATTTTAAACACTCAACTAATAAACATCATTCTGAACAACAATATTCTTTCATTATCCAATTCTGCCGGTACAAAAAACCAAAGCACTTTGGAACCTATTCCTATCCTGAGATCCTTAATTAGCTCTTTATACAACTTTAACAAGAATTACTGGCTGGCATTATTTGATATCTCAAAAGCCTATAACTCAGTCAATTTAAAAAGTTTGGAACTAGCCCTCACCCGAATAAAGACTCCAACAAATTTCAATGACCTAATCTTAATATTCCTAAAAAAACGCTCGATCCAATTCATTGCACATTATAGTCTGACTCCTCAAATAGTTGTATTCCAAGGCTTAGATCAAGGTGAAACAATAGCCCCATTACTCTGGACAATATTTTATGATCCGGTCATCTCCAGAATTCATAATACCTTATCACAGTTAAACAAAATATTTGCATATATTGATGATATAGCAATATTCTCTCATTCCTTAGAACCACTACAGGCAGCAACAAATATATTCACTTTATTTCTAAAAATGAACCACTTAACATGTAACAAAACAAAAACTGACCTGATCACCAGCCACTCCATGAAAAGTGACAAAAGAAAGCAAAGCTTAATAGTAGAAGTTACAAACATCATACCAAAACCTTTCAATCAGCCAATTAAATACTTAGGCATATACTTATCTGGAAAGTCTCCAAACATGGTCACGAAGAGAAACTTACTAGATAAAACAAGTAAATTCGCTGAATGTATATCCCAATAAAAGTGATAGAATGGTTCTATCACCAAGCAGGTCTCACAATGGATCATTCCAGCTCAACTTGAGTATACTCTCCAAATAACTTTACTAAAAAAAGTGATCTCAATAAACTACAAGTGATAACAAACAAAGTAATTAAAACAAAACTAGGTAGTGAACACACCATTACCAACAAGATGGTCTATTCTCAAGCTGGCTTGAATCTCACTTCATTGAGCGATTGCAAAAGTCAAACTCTTATCAAGCTCCTGGTCATAACCTTAGCAAGCCCAATCACTTTTCCATTTATCAAAAAAAAAAATCCACTCAATCCAAGCCAGCTCAGCTATCTGAGAATGCCTCTTATATAAACTCCATTTATTCAAATCTTCATGGATTACTAAAGTAGCCTTACTCTCACATAAATACCATATCGATATTTGCCCTACGGAATGCTCTTTTGAGAATGGTGATGCACATTTCTTGATAGGATTATATACTAGCATCCCAAAAACAATAGCACTTTATCTATATAGACAGAATATGAGACCGATCAAACAACTCTTTTGTTTCAACTCCACTATTAAAAATTCATGGAATGAATTCTACACAAAAGTGGGGAAGATCAATCCAGGATCAATACCTATATAGTTCTCAAATATAGCCAATATATCTCCACCTATTAAGGATAACATACTCCCGAAACCTAATCCAACTCCATTGTTCTGGGCCTTCAACACAATAGACCAATCTCCTGAATTCATAAAATCACATATAAATAATAGAGACACGTCAACTATTAAAGGACGTCATCATATACTTGAACCCCACACACATCAGATAGTACTATACCACTACTCTTCTCAGTCATGCATAATTTCCCAACCTATAATTAAAGTAATATTACTATGGTATAAGAAAAAAAACAATTCCTTTCAACTGCCAAATAATTTAGAAGAAATCAAAGCTCAACTTTTGTTGACACAACCTGTTTCACTATCTTTTATAATTATCTCACCTGATCAAGCTAAAATAACAAGTGCACCTAATAAGATAACCATAACTCAACATTCACAACTTATCTGCCTGAAAAAATCATCAACTCGAACATTATTCTTCAACCTTTCTAATTCACCAAATGAAATCTGAACCATCTTTATAAATCAAATTGAAATGGTTGACTCAAATACAACTATCAAATGTCACCTTCCCCTAAATCTATTGTCTCCCTCCCCTCATACATAAACAAACAGATTAGAGTTCCTTATAGTCACTTTATTAATTATTGCCAAAATCTAGCCAAAACAAA
>CAJVPT010004005.1:0-14197 GCA_910592055.1 Acaulospora colombiana
TATTTTCTACTTATGGATCTAGGGGCAAGGCAAATAAAAAAACCTTTTAATTTCCTTTCTGGAGGACAAGTACTTTGATATAATAAACCAGGAAGAAAAATCACAATAAGCTTCTTATATCTCTCCAAAAAAACAATCAATAATAACTAATCTCTATGCAATCAGAAACCTTCCAGAAAAGAAAATACTGTAGATATGGAAGTTTGGTTAAAAATAATAGTAGAAATTCTCTTCAATATCAAAATTGAAATAGAAGAAAAGGCAATAGAAGATAAGGTTGAAATAGAAGAAATTACTGGAAAAATCAAAGAGGATAACATTATAGAATAGTTTACATATTTCACAAGAAATAGACTAAAAATATTTAGTCTAAATCTATTTTATATTAAAAAGATGATAAATATAAAATGGAAGTATTTATAGTTAGATTTCCAGGAGAATCAGAATATGAACGAGTGGTATGTCTCCAAAATGTATTAGAACTATCAAGCCTTTTAAAAAAGAGTTTCTTAATGGCAATGCCTGAACAACCTTCTATTGTAAAGAAGAAAAAGATACTTTGCAGTATTTAGAAAAAGCTAACAAAAAAGAGTATAAAACTTTACAGTTATATTCCTAGAAACAAAAAAATATATGAATGTTTTATACTCTGTATATAAGAAAATCTTTTAGCAAAAGGAAAAGAAGAACAAAAGATCTTTAGTAGTAATCCTTATTGATATTAATCAAAGTTACTTAAGACATGAGATCAAATATGTTCTTCAAAGATATAAAGAGACAACAAATATTTATATCTACAATTATTCAAGATCTCAAAGAAGAATTAAAGCTCAAATAATATCACATCAACAATATAATAATATAGAAGAAGAATGGATGATCCATATCAATCAAGAAACAATTAGAGTCATCTTTACTCAATATGAGCCAGATAATGATGAGATTAACAATATTATCAAACAATAAAATCCTCAATCCTTGAGATTGTATAGAATATACAATACCATAACTCGTTTGATTGCAAAAGCAATTAAATATACTAAAACAAAAATATACTATATACCTAGAAATCCTTATACACTTAAAAAAAGAGAATATACAGTAATATGTTTCATATCAGTCCAAGATCTAGCAAGAACATTAAAGCAATATATTTTTATCCATAAATACAAACTAATATGGAGTATTAAGGAACACTTTATCAAAGAAATAGAAGCCTTAAAAGAGCAGTCCCATGAAACAGAAGTCTCTGAACCAGAAGTTTTTAAATCAAAAGTTTTCAAATCAGAAGGTTTTGAATCAGAAGACTTTAAACTAGAAAGTGATTTAAACAATAATGAATCTAGTCAATAAGCTATAAGAATAAGAAGAATAGATATTAGAAATAATAAGAAGTCCAAACAGAGGTCTAGAGGTTTAGAAGAGATGAGCTCTTATAATGATACTGATAGTTCCAACAAGTTACCCAAAAAACTATCAAAGCAAGGCTAACTAATAAGGAGTCAAAGAAATACAAGACAAACTTATAACAATAAACTAGAATAGTGAAGAAACAGAATATTTAGATACCCGGTCACAGAAAGCAATATAGAACCAATAAATAATCAATAATGATAGAAAGTTTCATGAAAAGAAGATACAGAATATGAGATAGAAGACAAATAAAACTCTTTAAATTTAATTTTAGCAAACTTAATAAGGTTGACTGATAAAATTTCAAGACTAGAAGAGAAAACAACTCCCAATAAATAAATAAAATAGGATAGAAGGAGTGCAAATCACTTTTAGAAATACCAGTTTTTTAGGATAACAATAAGGAGGACTGGCCTGATCCTTTTATAACAAATATTTTAAACAAGAGCAAGGGGTGACAAAGAAAATAAGAAGAAATAATTTAACAACAAAATAAGCATGATGTCAATATATTTCTTCAAATAGAAAAAATAAAGTTTCTCAAGAAAGTAAAAGACAAAAGTGTATTAAAAAAAAAAGAAGATAATAATATTCATAAAAAAGTAATAAGAATTGATGTACATAATATTAGAGATATCTCAGTTACAGTAATCCAATATAGCCTTATAGAAGAGATACAGAAACAAGAAATAGGAATGCTAGGATTAAATAAGATCAAATTGACTAAATCAAAGATAAAATATACATTTACAATCAAACATTATATAAATACTTCTATAGTATCAATACAAACATTATATATGGAACAGGAGTCAATTTACTGATTAAAAAAAATCTCAAAAAAAAAGTAGCATCAGTAGAAGAAATAGAAGAATATATAATTGCAGTCAACTTATTGATAAAAAGAAACAAAATCTGTATTATGCAAGTATATATCCCATAAAATAAGCAAAGAAGCAAAAAAGTACAAGAGAAAGTAAAAAGTTTTATTAAGAATAAATATAGACAAGACTTTTATATAATATTAATAGGGGATTTCAATACAGTATACAATCTAGCAAAAGATAGAACATTATCTTCTAAAGCAAAATTTAGATCATCATGACATTCAGAAATCTCTCTATTTAACTTTCTTGATAAATGGGGTTTCTTAGATATACAAGTAGTATAGAAAGATGAAAATAAAATCCCAACAAGATAAGATGCAATGAATAGTAGTCAAATTAATTATATATAGATATCATAAGGTCTAACAAGATATTCAATCCTACAATTTGACAATTAGAGCATGAAGGAAGTTACAAATAGTAATTACATAATACTAATAATGATACTATATGATACAAATCTTTTTACATTCGAAAAGCTAATTAGTAAGGCAACCTTCAACAAGCATACAACCAAAAACATATCCATTTCAATAAATAAGCACTATAGACATAATCCAGAGTTCATCAAACTCAGAAATGCATTACAATTAATGATACTCTTCAAAAAAGCAAAGTCTTCTAACAATTCAGACAAACTACAGATTCTTAATACAACCATAGAAAAACATAATAGAACTTTCAACCCCAATTACTAGATTGAAAACTGTTATATCCAATATAGTATCTCAAATATCTCATGTATACTATTGAAAAAGAATATACAAGATATAATAGAAAGTCTTAAATTTATTTGTCAGATTTCGAAGCAAGAAAAGTTAAAAATACAATTAAAATAGCCTTAGAACAAAGATATGAGAATCTGCAAAATAACCAAAGAAAAATGGTAAACCCACTAACAGAAAGAGAGCATATTAAAATAGTTTTGGATAGGGTCAAAGTTAAAAAAGAAAAATCTGAATATATTACAATCAAAAAGAATAAAATTGAGAAAAAAGTTAGAAGATATCCCCAGAAAACCTTCAGAAAGCAAGAGATCAACTTTAAAAATATTACTAATAACTAGAAAGAAGAATACAATCACAAGACTATATCAAGGCATAGTAGTACAAAAATCTTTAGATCCTATTTCACAAGAAAAATTGAATTAAATATCCTGAATGCTTTCCAATAACAAAGCCCCATGAAAATTGCAAATCAGTTATGAAATATTAAAAAGGCTAAGTCAATATGAAAAAGAATATCTAAGAAAAATGGTAAACATTTTTCTAAAATGGTCAATAATACCTATTAGTTGGAAACAAAGTCATATTTATTCAATAGTAAAACTAAAACTATGGAAATATGATCTTCTAAATACAAGATCTATTGTATTACTAGAAGTCATAAGAAAATGTTTTACTAAAATTCTAATAAATAGACTAGAAAATATTTGCAAGTTTAACAATATTTTGAGAGGTTTTAACTTTGTGGGCTACTGGAAAAGAGCACTACAGAACTGATCCAGATTCTCAACAATATCTGTAAAGATATAAGAGAAAACAAGAAGAAGTTGTAAATACTTTTTCAAGACACAGTCAAGGCCTACAATACAATTAGTTTGAACATGTTAACAAGGGCTATGAAAAGGATCAGACTTTTAGAAGAGTTCATTAAAATTATAATAGGTCAGTTTCAGAATAGAGAATTTAGAATTATAATCAAAAATAAGCTCACAAGATCAGTAATAGCTTAAGATAGGATTGATTGAGAAGAAATTATTTTATCTCTAATGTGGAGAATTTTTTATTATTCTTTGTTATATAAAATTCAAAATAACAAAATAAAGGAATATAAAATATCAGTTACCTGGGATCCAAGTCTAAAAGAAGAAGGAGTTAACAAAAAATTGAAATCTAGACGTACAGCTATCTTTTTTATAGATAATATTATATGGGTAGCAAGATCCAAAGAAGACATGAAAAAGATTTTGGAAGAAGCAGAATTTTTTATAAAATCAATATCTCTCAAATTAATAGTAACAAATTAGTACAAGTTACTATTAATAATTCTAATCACTATTTAGAAGAAATTAAAGCAGAAATAAATAGTAAAACAATTAGAAAGCTAAATAGAATTGAACATATATAATTTCTAGAGATCTGGACTAGTAATTAAAAGACAGTGATTGAACTAAAAGAACAAATACTCAAAGAAATCAACACAATTACATGAGCTCTAAAGAATAAAAGATTGACTGACAAATAAATACTCTATATTTTAAATAGAATGTTGATACTAAAGATAGAGTTTCACATGCAACATAGTATGCTATCCTGGAAAATGTGCAACATTTTAATCATGGTACATAAAAAACTCCTTAAAAACAAGAATAACTTGTGCAGATCTATATTCAATAGTATAATATATCATTCAAAGATCTATAACTTAAAGAGTATTTGAATGCTATAAAAAGAAAGCCAAATAATAGAACTATATAACTAATTAAATGATTCAGAATCAACAGGATTTACAACAGTCATTAGAATCAAACAAACACAAGTTAAATATTGGGAACCACTTAATCTACTTACTTGTGAGTCATTAGATTATATACTAAATAGAAGTAACTTTGCACTTCAAGTAATAAAGTTGGCCAAAGATATAGAATAAGGTTTCAATGCTAAAAATAGCAAGACATTTTTAAATGGGACAAAGGTAACTATCCAATCAAAGAATACTTAGTATCAGATAAATATACAAAAGCCATACTATTACTTAGAAACAATAAGCTGATGTACATGGATCAGCTAATCATCTATAAAATCAATGAATTAAAAAGATAACAAATGATCCAATTAATTTAGAAGACCAATAAGGGGCTTATTCCAGAGTGGTATCTAGTGATAGAAAGAAGTATACAAGAAACAGCTCACAAAATTCTAGAAAGAAGACTAGTCAAAATAGAAATCAACAATTACAAAGATAAATTCAGATCGTAATAAAAGACAAATATTCTGAATAGTAACAAGTATAAAAAATAATATAAAAAAACTAAGATTGAAAGATATCAAGCAAGTAATACAAATAGAACACTTCAAGTATATTGAGTTTCTATATACTCAGAAGACTAGCCTAATAAAATATTTAGGATGTGTAGAAGATAAAAATGTGAAGAGTTAATATATAATAGAGACAAAAAGAAATAGAACATATAGAGTCTTCTATCTAAACACAAGAAAATCCATGAGAAAATCCTAGCAGTTAAATATTTCAAGTTCCAAAATAGTTTTAGAAAGAACAATAGAAAAAACAATTCAAGATGATTATAAATTCAATCTGAACAGTAGAGTAAATCAAATAAATATAGAGAATTGAAAAGAGCAAATTATTAGAAATAATATAAAAGAAGGAGCATATCAAGACCACTTAATTGAAATATTTCAACATAATCAACAGCCCAAAGAAACATTAGTTTTTTACTTTGATGGATTCCTTATCAAACATGGATGTAAAAAAATGAAGATGAAAGTAGCATGGATACAAGTAGGAAAAAAAGATAGAGAAAATAAGTTCTAAATGGGAAGTAAGTGACTGACTATTATCCATTAGAGCAGAACTAGTAGCAATAGTTACAATGCTATTAGTTGTTTTAATAAACAATAAGGTCAAGATTTTTACAGACAGCCAAGCCTGTATTATCAAGTGGAAAATAATAAATAAAGAGAATTTCAAAAGAACTTACAAAAGATAGTTAAAGGAAAAGAACTGGTCCTATGAACAAGAATGTTGGATATTGTTAAAAAAAAATAATTGGATCTGGAACTAGTCAAGGTCAAAGTATACTCTAATGACCTATACAATAAAGAAGCAAATACTTTAGCAAAGAAAACTTTAATGCTTTTTGTAATCAAATGGAAAATTTTTACTTTATTCAAAATTATTATTGAAATTAAATGATATGAAATAACTTTAGATAATCCTATAAGATAATTTATTAAAAATATAAATAGCAAAGTTATAGCTTATCAATGAACAAAACAAAACAGGATTTTGAACAAATGAAATCAACAAATTTGAGATCAATATAACTACACATGGGATTTGATATGGAAAAGAATAAAAAATTGACATATTTGAAGCATCTCTTTTAAAGATTCTCAAGAAAGAAGCTTTCTTATCAAATTAATCAATAAAGAGTTACCAATGCTTCTCAAATTAACTATAAGAAGACCAGATCTATATAAATAAGTAGAGTGTATAGTATGCAAACAACAAGTAGAAACAATAGAATACCTATTAGAATATTTAGCATATAAAGTACAATAGCAGAAAATTTGAAATAAAGGAGCTAATGATATTCTAAAAAACTTTCAAAAACTTCAATATAAGAAAAAAAAAAGAGATAGAAGAGAAAGAAATAAAGCTTCTAGTTAAAGACAGAGTAGAATTAAGAGAATTGAACAAATATATAACTAGGCTTATAGACAAGACTGCAGAAACAGATCAGAACATGCTAAATTTTTGCATGAGGCTAATGTGAAGTAGTTAGATATTAAAAATGTAAACCTAAGATGTTACTAAAAAAGAATAGGTAAAGAAGCCTGAAAGTAAATAATGAAGATACAAAAGAAAATTTACAATCAATTTTAAAAAAAGATTTGAAATGAAAGGTACTCAAGAATATTAAGTGGAAACAAACACAAGGGATCTATAAAGAAGACAAAATAAGAAGATTAGTCAGTTCGTTAAACCAGAACAATAAGATTATAACTATGAAAGGTCCTTATAGGAAAAAGAAAAACTTGAAGATAAAGGACTAAAACAAACCTTCCTAGAAGGAGTAAAGTATGAAATAAGATGGTTAGGGTTTTAACTTCTATTAAAACTTATAAGAAAGATCAGCAGTAGTAATTTGTAGGCAATAAAATTAGTAGTTGGAAGGGTTTTTACCTGAGCTACTAATAAAGCAATAATCATTTTTGAAGTTATACTTAAAGTAATAATAATCAAGATGAGTAAGCTAATTAGAAAATTAGCTTTAGTGATTCATTTTACATGTATAGTATATCAATGTTTAATAAAATACACATAATTTTTTTTTTTTAATCCTCTGTCAGGCTAGTTATATGTGCTTTATTAAACATTTGTAAACTGTATATATAGTATGAATTGCTAAAGCTAAAAAATGCTAACTAGCACACTTGTCTTTATAATTACTATTGAAAGTGATATATCACTCCATTAAAAGTTCAGGTAAAAACTCTTCCAACTCTTAATATAATTGCCTGCAGGTCACTACTGCAGATCACTCTTTAAGTTCTGATATTACTCAAAATTCAACCATCTCATCCCAAATCTAACTCCTCTTGATAAGATATCTTTTAGGTTTTTATCTTCTAATCTTTTTTCCTCCAATATTAAAATTTTCCTTTCCAGTCATATAGTTTTTATACCTGGAAGATTAAGGGGTCTTTTTATCTTATCCTTCTTTTGGATTCCTTGCAATCTTTTTTATTCTATCATCCTTTCACATCTTGATTCCAAACCTTTTTTTGGAACTGGTTACAAGTTATACCTTATAGCTTCTTGATCCATCTTCTTGCTTCTTTTTGATTCTTTTACCATAGCATTTAAGATCTGCTATCTTGAAAATGAGTTCATATTTTATTAATCCTGCAAAAAAACTTAACGTATTCTAACTAGTTGCTAAGAACTGTTTTACTAGCCTGGAAGTCCACTTGTCTACTTTATCCATTTCTTCACTGTTATTTACTATTAATCTAGTATTCTTCTCTTCTACTTTCTTTTTTTTTTTCTATAAAAGTTTTCTAAAATTTATCAGAACTTCTTCGAGACCTTTATTCCATATTTTCTTTATTTATTCCTTATATACTGGGTATTCTAGCAAGTGATTAATTATTTCTTCTTCCTGAAGATCACATGCAGTATATTTTACTTGCTTGTATAGATCTGGTCTTCTTATTGTCAGTTTACTCAGTTTTGATAGCTCATAATTCATTAACTTGATCAGAAAGCTTTTTCTTTGATAATCTTTGAAAGATGTATCCCACATATGACTATTTATTCTCTTCCATACTAGATCATATGTATGGCCTTGTTGTTCTTGAATTTGGTGGCTTCATTTTTTTTTTATTCTATTTTGTAATATCTACCAATATACTGTAGTTTTATTATTCATTTTCTTGATAAATTGTCTTATGGGATTATTTAAATTTTTGTTCTATCACTTGATTTCTGTAGAAATTTTGTATAAGGTGAGATTTTTTCATTCTATTGCTGGAAGTTTAAGAGCATCTTTGGCTAGAGCATCTGCTTCATTATTATAGAGGTCTTGAGAATATGCCTTGACCTTGATAAGCTTCAGATCTAAATCTTTTTTCTTAACCAGCTCTACCATTCGTGTCCATAGTGACCAGTTTTTATTCTTTAGCCATCTTTTATGTGTTTTTTTGGATTATCTTTCTCAACTATTTTTCACTTTGAGATGCAGGCTTGACTATCTGTAGAGATTTAAATTGAGCTATCTACTAGAACTACTAGGAGTATTGTGACTATTGCCATTAGTTCTGCATGTGTAGATAGGGGCCAACTGTCTACCCTTGTTTGAAATCTACTTTTTTTTCCTATATCACTTATTTGGTTCTATACTGCTCCTATCTTCATATTATCACTACCATGATTTATTAGTAATTCATCTAAATAAAATATTAACTTTTGTTTGGATTCTAGATTACACTAGAGTATCTTTATTAGATGATCTTGATATACTCCTTCTTTAATATTTTCTTTAATAATCATTTCTTTCCAACTTTTTATATTTGTATAATTTATCTTGGTACCTTAGGAAATGAATTGTTGAATTGGCCCCTACAGACTCTGTACAAATACTTGATTGCTATCTATTGTTTTTCTAATTGCTCTTTCCAAAGATATTGTGGGACATGGAATTGTTAATATCTGGGCTCTCCTAGTACTTTTTCTTGTATTAAGATATGGTATCATATATATCTTTTCTATATTTTCTTTCATAATGTAACTCTTTTTTTGAACAAAACCTTCTGAGCAATCCATGTATTTAATTAGTATTGACACTCGACCATTTTTACTATTCTGATACTTGTAGTGTTCAATCTTTGCTTTTTTTTAAATTTTTCTTGTAGTAACTTTCCTCATATTAGTTGATTATTGGCATTCTTTTTAATTATTTATATTTTTTGTCTCTTGTCATGGTTAGGGCTAACTATATAATATGTTAACTCCCATTTTAACAAATCTATTTTTTATATCTCTATAAGTTAATTTAAATGATCTTTGGAAAATATTCTACTTATGTTTAAGAACTATTCTGGAATAGGACCTTTACCAGTTTTTTGGATAAGTTGGAGCATATACCAATTTCTCACTTTATTTGCTTTATAGTTGATGAGCTGATCTATATATATCAATCTATTGTTTCTTGGTGATGGTATGGCTTTATTGTACTTGTCAGGTGAGAGATATTCTTGAATCAGACTATTTCCTTTTTCCCATTCAAAGATATCATACCATTTTCAACTTTGAAAAGTAATTCTCATATCTCTAGCTAACTTAATTACTTGAAGCAAAAAGTTGCCTTTGTTTATAAGATGGTCTAGTAAGTCACAAGTCAGTAGGTTGAGTGGTTCCCAATATTTGATTTGTACTTGTTTGAGTCTTATAATTGTTGTGATTTCTGCTGGTCCAAGATCATTTAATCTATTGCACAATCCTATTATCTGACTTTTTTTTTGTAGCATCCAGATACTTTTCAAATTGGATCTATGGATAATGTATTATACTGTTGGAAGTAGATCAGTAGCAAGTATAAATAGAGCTTAATGAATACTGCAAATAGTAAACAAAAGAGAAGAGGACATAGTTATTACCTTAGTCAAGCTGTCACAAAAACATGATGAGCATTCAAAGCTATAGGCCTCACAACAACTACTATAACAAAAAGGAATCAAATTTAATGAAGAAGTAGCTGCATCGCCTGAAATATATACAGTTTTAGACAGTATTATTGCCAAGATACTGGGAATTAATGAAACAATCTTTTACATAGAATGAATCTTAACTCAATACTTACTATATCTTTGGTAACTAGGAAAAGGCAATAAAGAAGATCTTCTTCAACTCTATATAAAAGATAGATTTTTAGAAATCATCAAAAATCTAGAAGAAATATATAAATCCAGATCTTAACCAATTGAAATTATTAAACAAATAGATAGTGAATTAACAATAGATAATGAAATCACAATGATATATGTCCAAGAACTGAAGAGCTAGATTTTTTAAGACTCCAAGAAAAAATCAAAAGCCACTATATAAGTGAACATAGCTCATATGCAACTAGAAATAGGGAACTAGTCCTACTAACAAATCCATACTTCATAAAGAAAAAAAGAAACTATAGACTTGGAATGATGATAGCTAACATCTCAGAGAAGTCTGAAAAGAAAATCAAGGCTTACTTAGGCAATATATTAAAACTGCCACAAGAAAAAAGAAATTTCTTAAAGAAGGAATTTATTAATAAAAATAAATAACTAGCCTTCTGAATACAAGAGGAAGAAGATGTTCTAAAATATATAGAAAAAACAAATAAAAAAGAAGACAACTTTACCATTCAACAAATAAACTCACAAGCTATAGATAATATACACAAAACTAGAAAAGACCTAAATAAGAAGATCTTCTGTGAAACTAAAGTTGAAGAAAATACTCATATCTGACATATCTGTTTGATTGATATAGATCAAAAAGTGAGCAAACATTATATAGCTGAATACCTTAAAAGATATGAAGAGGTTCAAAATATCCATATCTATAAGGTAAATATCAAACCTAGAATTAAGGCATATATTAAGTGGTACAAATATCTTAACCTCGATTCAGAAGCAAAATGGATGACTCTTATAAGCACAAAAATATCAAGAGCCATTTTCTTAAAATCAGAATTAAGTGATAAAGAAATCAATAATATTTTAGTTGAGAGAAACTATAACTTAGTATGACTTCTAGGTATAAACAAAACATATACTAGTTTTATAGTCAGGGCATTAAATGACACTTAAGCAAAAGCATGCTACATACCTAAAGATCTCTTTATACTTAAAAAACAAAACTTTACAGTAGTCTGTTTTGCAACAAAAGAAAATAGAGATAATGCATGCAAACAACTTATTTTCTTACAAGAATTGTATCTTTTTTGAAGTGCCAAATACTTTATTAACTTAGAAAAAAAGAATCTAAAAAAGTAATTAAAAATCCAATAGCAAGATATGAATATAGAAAAATAGAAATGGATGATAATGTAGCCTCAAATATACCATTAAATACTGAATTCATAAAATCTATCTCTACTTTTAATAACAATCAAAGTCAAACAAATCGAAGATTTTTTTTTTTTAGAAAGGATAACGAAACCCAGTTTATTGAAGTCAATAGAACAGACCTTATATATTAGTTTAGCTATTAATTATAGAACAATTCTATAATCAATCTTTTATGCTAACTATAGTAAGTTTACATCCATCCTACCATTATATCTATAAACCTGATTGTAACACCTTGTATATCCCCATGGCTTGTTGCCAGAAGAAGCCCTACTACCCATTACCTATTTTTGTGTTACTCTTTCCTGACTCTCATCTCTACAGGCCCGGGGTCTGTAACACAGAACCCCTTTCATATCTCGTCTTGCCAAATATTCTTTTTACAGTACTTATTACAGTATGCCTACGAAATACCCATGTGGAGTCTTAGATGTCATCTCATCTTGCCAGAGCACTCTTTTTACATGACTTATTACAATCTGCCTATGGAGTGATCACGTAGAGTCTTGGATGGATGTCGATTTAGTAGAGACCTTCTTCTAACTAACATGCCTAGGCTCCGCTAGCTTTCTTTATTTTATGGCATGCAGATCTTCAACCTATTTACAGGAGCTTGAAAGAATATGTCTTGTGACGAGATGGCTTTAGCACTAAAATCAGCTGAAGCGTCTTATGATCTTTGGATACCCCATGATCGGATGGGGTCTTAACCAGAGGTGGTTAAATCATTATCATGTAACGGATGGGATCGTCTTGTACCACCCAGGCTTTAGGTGGTACTGTCTCGCAGTGGTATTGAATTCAGAAACAGTACTTGGTGACCTGGGAGCATTACCGCTACGCTATTGACCAACAGGTCTAACAAATTGAAGATGAATTAGATCTTATCATAATAAAAGAATATATTAAGAAATCAACAAACTCAGTAAATATTTGTAACAGGAAACAATAGGGAACCAATAAATCAAAGATATAATTACTATAGAAATACAAGAGATAAGTCAGAACCAGAAATAGAAATTTTACAAGATCCTCTGAATCGTATTTTAGCAAATCTTAAGAAATTAAATAATAGAATATGTAGACTAGAAAAACAATCAATCTTCAAAAGACCTAAATATGGAAACAAAGGAGCAAACTGCTTCTAAGGCATATCAATTGTTTATAACAATCAGGAGAAGTAAGAGCCTAGTTTCTCAACAATCACAATGAACAAGAGCAAAAAGCAATCAGATAAGTATAATAATAAAATAGAATATTATATAATACACAAAACTCTTCCCACTGATCCTCTGACCACACACAAAAAAGACATTCGCAGAAGTCTTGTTACTTCTATGCTAATAAAGTCTTAATACTTTCTTTTAATCAACCTGAAGAGGTTTCCTTCAAGATTCCACTACTTCTCTTCATATTGTCTACAATCTCCTACGAACAATACTGGACTCTTGTGGCCTGTAAAGTCCAGCACTCACCTTGACTACCAATGACAAGAAAGTTCCTCAAGGGAGAAGGACTAACAACAGAGTACCCGCCATCTATCAGATGAAGTGGAGAAACAAAACAGTATCTGAAAGAGGATTTCTCCCATCCAAAGGACTTATTTTTCATCCTTTGAATGGTTATGTGCCCTCTTAGAGCTACCATTTTTCATAGCTTTTTGGGGAATTCCATTAATTCTGATTGGTCGATATGAAATGCGTTGAACAAGATTGATAAAAAAGCTCTCATTGGCATTTCACATGTTTGAATACATTTTCTTTGCTCCATAAGAACCCGGGGTTTACCATAAGTCATATGCTAATGTGGGTGGATACAGAACATTGCAACCTCCTAAATCATTGATCATCAAGAAAGAGTAAACAAGCCTACGGAATGTTTATTCCATGGACTGCACACAAAGATGGACCCGACCGACTACAAAAACACAAGGACTATACAAAACAGTTTCTCAATAGATAGGTGACAGGAGTTCTGTAACACAAGACCATATCCCAGTCAAGACACAGGACAGATCCATATTTTTTTTTTTTTCTTTTCAGCACTAATAACATCTTCAGATCTTATATAAGAAATCCCCAATACCATTGGTATTGGGCATCTTAGGCAAGTTCTTGATATGTTAGTTCCCTCCAAAAGGTTAGTAACAAACCATCCCATAGTTTCCTCTAGGAAGTGCTGATTTGTGATGAGGGAGTACAATTTATGGCCCATTATTTTGGTAGCATACATCCACCTCCTTTCAACTTTGTTAAGGATTAAGAGAAATTCTATATTAGATAGTAATATAGTTCACCTATTCTGGTTGGGTAAGACATAAATAGATGTCCCTTGTACTATTCGTTGATCTGTAAATCCTTAGATAATACAGGTAACTAGTAATCCCGGTTGTCCCTAGAATGTATCTTAATAATTAATAAAGGTACCAATCTGACGCAAGGATGAGCTAGTGTTTAAAAATTTTTTTTTTTTTTTAAAGCTGGCTCAGCCCCCAGTTGGTCTTTTATTAAGCTTTTACTCAGATGTTACATTGTA
>CAJVPT010004006.1:0-14194 GCA_910592055.1 Acaulospora colombiana
GTTCTGCTCTTGTGGAGGATGGGAACTTGTTTATTTTTCCTTGGAAACTGATGTCTGGTCTTTGGGTGATGTGCCAACTGAATCCCATTTTTTGGTTTGAATCTAAAGATCCATATGTGAAGACTAAGATTTCATGGAGTTTCCCTATTTTGTGACATATTATTTCCAGTTTCTCGATCATTCGTTCTGTTATTTTGAGATATTTTTTGATAATAGTTTTGTTAACTGTTGTTTGATTGTTGAGGATGGTTGGTGGTGTGGAGAGATTCAGGTATGAGAATTTATTTTTGAAAATATTATTGAGACTATCAAGTGATATTCTGCTTCTTTGGTAAAGTTTTTTGGAGGATGAGTTTCTTGAGCTAGTTTTACTTTTGTGAATTGTGATGTTAATCAAGCTGTTCTTTTCTTTGTAAAAGATACATTCTCCTTGTTTTCATGTAGTATTTAAGGGGCACCCATCACATTATTTTAAGGGGGAGCAGTTATTATGGACTCTAATATAATGTTATAGTTTGACTGTGTTCTGTTGGATAGTGCACTTTCTGCTGATGACACTTGTGTTGGTTCTTTGTGATACAGTTCATTTGATTTCTTGATTTGATATATATATAGTCAACAAGTAATTATACATTTTTTGAAGTAAACCTATTTATATGAGTAGCTATAACTATTTTACCTCTATGTACAACTACTACCTATTCAGAAAAATGTGCAATTCCTTCGTAATTTTTTCCAGAACAATTTTATTTATAGTAAGAGTATTCTGGTTATCAGGCTGTCGAATTTTCTTTATCCTAGTCTTCTCAGTATTTTAAGACCTTCGGAGTGGTCCACGGATTTCTCCTCCCACCAAGGCCTCCCAATAGTCAAGTCTGTGAAACCAAAGCATAGCCACATACTTGAATTCTTGAACAAATGCTTCAATACTAAGGCAGAGAACCAGGTTTTGTTTTTTGTTTGATTTACTATTCTTTTCTTCAGCGGTATGCTACCGGTTCAATGTTTACTCTTCTTATTACCATTATTGAGTAATGCAGCTGTGTCAAGGGATAATTCTACCCGATTTCAGACATTCAGCCTTATCACAATCCATATATAGACCAGCTTGTATCACTCAGGAACTCCAGTCGGCTATTGAGACAAGCTATATATGGAAATATTAGCTATATATAGTTACGCCAATGGATGCAGATCATTACCTGCTTATCAGAGGTTGCTCCCTGGAGGATTTGATCGCAGTTTTTGTAATTTGACCTACGGAGTGCTAACTACTGCACTATGGACCTGTAGGTTTTATATATTAGGAGAAATCTAAAACAAGTAAGTTTATACAATATATACAGTATATCATTTTTTATTTTTGTTATTTTTTTTTTTACTCTCTATCAGGTTAGTTAAGTATGCTTTATTAAACATTTGTAAGCTGTATATATTAAATAAAACACTAAAGCTAAATCTCTAATTAACTTACTCGTTTTGGTTGTATTATCTCTCTAAATACAACTTCCGGAATGATTTATCACTTCGTTAGAGGTTCAGGTAAAGACCCTTCCAACTTCTAACATTATTGCCCACAGGTCACAACTGCAGATTACTCTTTTGAGCTCTGACAGAGATCAAAACCCCAACCACTTCATACCATACTTCACTCCATTTAATAGAATTTCTTCCGACTTCTTGTCTTCAACTCTTTTTTCTTCATATATCAGTTTCTCACTAGATCAACTTTCAGTGATTTTATCCATCTTTTGCTGATCACGTGGATGTAACAGTCTTGTTTTCTTATCATATTTGTGGATTCTTAACTTCTGTTCTCATTCAATCACCTTTTCACATCTTGCATTCCATATTTTCTTTCGGAAGTGATTATGTACCTTTTCTTGCATCTTTATTATCCATTTTCTAGCTTCTTTTTTAATTATCTTGCCATAACATATCAAATCTGCTATATTGATAACTAGTTCTTCCTCTATTAGTTTCATACAGAAGCTAAGTGTATCTTAACTGATTTTTGAGCTTCTTTCTACCAGTCTTGCAATCTGTTTATCGATTTCTCCCATTTCTATCCTATCATCTATTCTCAAGCTTAGCTCTTTCTCTGCTGATTCTCTTTTTCTTTCTTTTAAGAGCTTTCTGAATCTTTTCAAGACTTCTGCTTTTTCTTTCTGTCATACCTTATTCCACTGAGTCTTGTAAGTTACGTATTCTAGCAAGTGTTTTGTTGTTTCCTCTTCCTGGCCACACGTAATGCAGTTCACTTGCTTGGAAAGATCTGGTTTTCTTATAGCCAGCTTCGTAAGTGTTGGTAGCTCATCATTGATTAGTTTAGTAAGAAAACTTTTGTTTCGTGAGCTTTTAAATGAGGTATTCCATATGTGTTCCTTATTAAAGTGTTTCCATACAAGGTCCTATGTATATCTGTAATGGTCTTGGATTTGTTGGTCCCATCTTCTTTCAATTCTACCTTGTGTAGCCATTGGTAGGCTTTACTTTGTTATTAATTTTTTTAATAGTTTGTCTTATAGGGGTATCTAGTACTATATTCTGCTATTTAATTTCTGTAATCATTTTGGATGAGACCAATTTTTTCCATTTTATCACTGGAAATCTTAGTGCCTCTTTGACCAGAGCATCTGCCTCTTCATTATACTAGATATTGGAGTGTACCTTAATCTTGGTAAGCTTGAGATCCAGCTTCTTTTTCTTTATAAGATCCAGCATATGTGCCCATAGGGACTAGTTTTATTCTTTTAACCATCTTTTGTAGGTCATTTTGGGATCCTTCTTTTCTATCGTTTTCCACCTCGTGATGCAGGCTTGGTAGTCTGTAAAGATTTTGATCTTGCTATCTACTGGGGTTACTAGTAGTATAGTAACTATTGTTACTAGTTCTGCTCTAGTGGATGAAGGCCAATCCTCTACTTTAGTTTGGAACTTGCTTTCTCTTCCTACTTTTCCTATCTGTATCCATGCTACTTTTATTCTCATATTTGTACTTCCATGGTTAATGAGGAACCCATCAGAATAGAATGTCATTGGTTCTTTTCTTTGCTTGTTATGACTGAGTATTTTGATCAAATGGGATTGGTAGGTACTTTCTTCAATATGATTTTTGATAATATTTGTTTCCAATCCTCTATCTCTACATATAATACTCTTTCGTTCTGGATAGTTACTTGGTTACTGTATAATGTTCTATCTATCATACCTTTCAATGCTTCTTTTGAAATTGGAATTTCCAGTGATTGGAATCTTCTGGTTTACTTTCTTGCATTGAGATGGGGGATCATATGTATTTTTCTATACTTGTTTCGATTATATATCGGTCTTCACTCTTTATACTTTCTATGCAACTTTGACATCGGGTTAGCTTTGATTCTTGATTTTTAATAGGGCTGATACATTTGAAGTGTTCTATCTTTAGCTGTCTTGAAGTATTATTTAGAATCAATTTCTTCCAAATTATCTGTTGCTGTTGAAATTTGCTTTTTGTAACTACCCAGGGTTTCTGGTGTCTGTCAAAGTTAATATTGTGAATGGGATATTCTGGAATCCATTCTTCTTTCCAGGATTTTATAAGTTGTTTTAATCTATTTTCCTACATTGTCTTGGCTATAGATATGTACCATCCTGAAACAGGTCCTTTGCTTGTTTTCTGAAGCAGTTGAAGCATTCGCCAGTTTCGTAGCTCACATGTTTTATAATCAACAAGCTGGTTTATATAAATTAGCTTGTTGTTTCTAAGTGATGGAATTGCTTTCTTATATTTTTCTATTGACAGGTATTCTTTAATCGAACTGTTTCTTTGGTTCCATTCAAAAATGTCATTCCATTTCCAGCTTTGAAAGGTTATACCTATGTCCTTAGTCAGCTTCAGTACTTGTAGGGAGAAGTTACCTTTTTCTGGAATATTATTTAGTGAGCTATATGTAAGTATATTAACAGGCTCCCAGTATTTAACTTGTGTTTGCTTAAGTCTAATAATTGTTGTGGTTCCAATTGGTCCTGGATCATTTAATCTATTGCACAATCCTATTATCTGGCTTTCTTTCTGTAACATCCAAACACTCTTTAAGTTGTAAATCTTGAGATGGTGTATTACACTATTCGGTATTGTATTGTATAATATGGCCTTATTTTTGAACAGTTTTCTATATGCCATTGTTAAGGTGTTGCATATCTTTCAAGATAGTATACTGTGTTGCATTTTGAATTCGATCCTTGGTATTAGCACTTTATTCAAAATGTAAAGAGCCTGTTTATTTGTTAGCTTTTTATTCTTCAGAGTTCTGATAACCATATTAATTTCCTTAAGCCCCCATTCTTTGAGCTCAATAGTTGTTTTTTGATTGCTAATCCAAATCCCTAGGAACCTTGCTTGTTCAGCTCTATCCAGTTCTCTCATCACTTCTTTGTTGACTTCTGCTTGAACTTCTTCCAGATACTGATTGGGATTGTTAATAATAACTAGGACTGATTTATTATTATTTATTTGCGAGTCATTTGCTTTGTAAAATATTCTTGCTTCTTCCAGTATTCTTTTCATATCTTCCTTTAATCGGGCTATTTATATGGTATCATCCATAAAGGCTATTGCTACATGTCGTGACTCTAACTTTCTATTATTATCTCCTTTCAAATCTGGATTCTATGTGAGACATTCTATATCCTTTTGCTTCGTCATTTTGGATCTTACATAGTAAAAGATCATAAAATATTCTCCATATTAAAGGTGAAATAGTTTCTCCCTGATCTATTCCATCCCCTGCGATGATTGCTTCTGTTAGGTCTTTTTCATATATCACTCTAAATTCTCTATTGCAGAATAGACTTATTATTATTCGAATGAAACTTTCTGGAATTTTGATTCTTTTCATGGCCTTGACTAGCATATTTAAACTGATCGTATCATATGCTTTTGCTATATCTTGGAACAGAATCTATAACTTTTTTTTGTTTTCTCTTGCTTCCTTACAAATATTGTTTAGAATTTGTATTGGTTCAGCCGTACTTTCTTCTGGTAGTCCTGTGTAATTAAGATCTCTCAGAATATTATTGCTCTTACAAATATTTCCCAGTCTATTTGTAAGGATTTTAGTGAAACACTTTCGCATGGCTTTGCTATCAGATAAATATGACTTTGCTTCCATCCATATGGCATGACCTCTCATTTTAAAAAGCAATTCAGCATATTCCCTAGATAAAGCTTCCCTTCTGAATTTAATCTTTTTAACATTTCATAACTGATTTGTGATTTTCCTAGGGCTTTATTATTTGGAAGTGCTCGGAGTGTTTCATCTAATTCTTCTTGAGAAATCGATTTTAAGAGATCCTTATACTATTTTTCTTTAATATAATTTTTGGGACTATATTCTTTTTTCCAGTCTTCTGTTAGACTATTAAAGTTGGCATCCCATGTTTTGAATGCTTCTTGATGGTATTGTCTTATCTCTTTTTTTATTTTCTTCTTTCTAGTTGTTATGTAGTCATTTTTTCTATTTTTGACTTTAACTCTGTCCAATATGATTTTAGTTCGTTCCCTTTCTATCAAAGAGTTTACCATTCTTTTTTTATTGTTCCGCAAATAATTGCACCTTTGTTCTAGGGCCTTTTTGATGGCATCTTTTGTCTGTCTTGCCTCAATATTCTGGCAGGTTAGCTTTAGGTCTTCTATTGAATCGCTTATTTTTTTTTTCAAAAGTGTTCATAGTATATTGGAGATGCTATATTGAACACAATGGTTTTTGATTTGGTAATTGGGAGTATGTGCTATATTGTTTTTCTTGATTGCTGCACTAAGAGCCTGTAGCATGTTTGGTTCTTGTGAGGTTTGTGCTTTTTTGAGAAGTGTTTTGAGTTGAAGAGCTCGTCTATATTGGATGTATTCCGGGTCATGCTTGTAGTGTTTTGCTCTGATTATGAATATCTTCTTATTAGCCAGCATATTGTGTGCTGCCTTGCATATTTGTTTCTCAAAGACTTTCTATAAAGTGTTTGCATAAGCTTCTCTTTCACATTCTTCTGGCTCTTCTTTTAACAAAGGCTCTAGCATAATTCGAAATTTATGGTTTATGCTTTTTCTGAATGCTTGCCATTGTTCTAGTGTTGATCCTTTAATATTAATTTTCCTTTTATTTTTTATAATGGGTCGGTTGATACTATCTCTTGAGAAAAGATTGTTATCATGTAATGTTATCATAAGCATTGTATGATCACTGCCTATTATTTTCTTCATATTTTGATTGTCAAAACATAATAATGGAAATTTTGTGAGGCTCTGAGATATTCATATAAAATCTATTCGGCTACTGCTAGTAGCATCCTATCTTGTTGGAGTTTTGTTCTTTCCTTCCCATATTGCTTGCATGTCTATAAGATTTTTGAATTATTTATGATTACTACCACTCAATATTAAAAATATTAATAAAAAATCAACAAAAAATATCAATATATTGTGAAAAAAAATTCAACATAAAATCTGATAATATTGTGATAAAAAATTTTTTTTGTATATTGTGGTAAAAAATTTGATAAAAAAAATTGATACTGTAACAAAAAATTCAGCAAAATAATTGATACTGTGGCAAAAAATTCAACAAAAAAATTACTGTGGTAAAAAATTCAGTAAAAAAATTATTGCAAAAAAATTCAGTAAAAAATTACTATAGCAAAAAATTTAAATTTCACTAAATTTATTAAAAAATTACAAAATCAATTAACTAAATTATTTGTTATTTTCTTTTTTCTTCTTTTCCTTCTTTTTTACTTGCCTTTCTTTTTTCTTTAAAGATCTCAGCTTGATTCTTTTAATACTATCCTCAATTGGTTTTACCTTATTAAATGTTTTTTAAGATTTTTCACTTTTTTTTTCTAATCTAATTGCCTCTTAAAGTTCATCTATTTGTACACTTTTTTCAGTTTGTTCCTCACTCTCTAATTATATTAATGATTTCTTATATTAAATAATTTTTTGTCTTTTGAATTTAATTACCGATTTTTTACCTTTTTCTATCTTTTTTTCTTGTTCATACTCTAAAATTTTTTTTAAATTGTATGCCCAATTTGGCAAGCCTTCTAGTGATATTACATTATAGAAATATGAATCTTCACAATATTATTTACAAGTCAACTAGAATGCTTAAATTAATTTCAAATATTCATTCAAATATTTCAACAAATTCTTTAATTATAAGTAAATATAATTAATATTATAATTATTTAGCATAAAATATTTTGTCGAAAAATATCTCTTCAGAATACTAACTGTAATTATATATATTTATTCTTCTTTTAGTAAAGTTTCCTGGATCAGTCTTACTTTTTTAAGGTAAATATACCTTTATTTCTTTAATTACATTAATTAATTTATTCTGATATTTGGCACCTTTCTTTGATCTTTGTTTAACAAGTGATTGTGCACTTTTACTTCTTTATGCACTTTTTTTAATTATTTATTAAAATTAATACTTGAAGGTAGTATAAATATAGAATATTATTAATCTTACTTTATTTAACCAGCTATTTGCATGTAAGTAATAATTGTCTACTTTTAGTTTTCCAATTTTTGCCTTCTGATATCTTCCTCTCTGATGATGATGTAAAGTATCTAACTATTTATTTATTTGCTTTCATAAGTGATTAAAACATGGGGCCATAGATTTATTAATTCAGGTATCAACTTTTATAATTTATATCACTTGAAAAAACTTTATCTACTCTTGGTTTATATTTGTCAGGAATGGTTTTAATTAAGGCTTTCATTTCTACTTTTGCTTTTTCTGATTTTAGTTTATCTTTGATAACCAGTTTTACTGATTTTATCTCTTTACTAGATCTTCTAGATTGAATTCTTTGGTGCTTTCCTAAATTCAGCAAACTTTCTGATTCTAATATATCAAGTTTAGATTTCACAGATTTGAGCTAATCAATTTCCTTTTATAAATCTTCTATTTAACTTTTTTGCTGATCTTTCAAAAAACTTGTTATTAATATATTATATTAGATCTAATTGTTTTACAAATTTAGCATTTTCTCTTTCTAGTTTTTCAACCTGCACATATAATTCTTCATTTTCTAAATAAATCATTTGATTAATAAAGGTAAATTTTAATAATTTAACAATAATTTAATTCTAATCATTTTCAATATTCTTCCTGATTTGAGTTTCAGGTGACAATTCAACTTTCAGTCTTGATATTTATGCAACTTCAGGTACCAATATTTCAGGCAATACAATAGATAGCCTTCTTCTAAGCAATTTGACAGTTATAGTAGAAATTAAATTTTTGACATCAGCTGTTACTGAATAAACTGTTATTGTTTCTGATGCAATTGATGCAAAGAAAGTTTGCAATAACAGAGAAAGTAAAAATATCTATTTTCTATAAAAAGTACATCAGTTGGTTTTTTTTGTTCAGGCATTTTAAATATTAAAAAAAAATATTAAATTAAAGAGAAATTTAAATAAAATTATTCATATTGTTTTAATATAATTCAGGATTGTATACAATATTATACTATTATTTATTATATTATATTACAATTGAATTTATATATTATATTATACTATATACTGTATTATTCATCATATTACACTTGTATTATATTATAATTCAAAGCTATTTATTATTTTTTAATTATAAAATATTAAGAATGTGTTCAATTTCGGCTTTACTTAATAAAAGTTTAAAAAAAATCCTAAAAAGATAAAAATTACTTGTGATTGTAGTAAATGCAATGAATCACTTGTTGACCTACAAACAGAATTTTTTTATAGATATTGAAAAACAAAAGGTAAACATTTGATAAATGAAAAATTTACATTTCATTATAGAACAAGAAATATTTCATCAAATTGAATTATGTCATTAAGCAACAATCAACAAAATCTGAGATTGAATAATACAAGTTCTGAAAATAATAAATTTGAAGTTGATGATGATAAAGAAATAGATAATATATTTGAAGATTATTTGTATCAAAATATGAATATTCATCAAATTTTAGTAAATTTTTGAATAGTCATTTTATATAAATTTTGTTATAGATTATAAACTATAGAATTCGATTTAATTTATCAAATAGTGTAATAAATGTACTGCTAAAATTTATAAAATTGATATTAATTGAAATTGGTGATGAAGAATTTGAGCTCTTTTGTGGGTCTTTATATACTATTAACAATAAACTTGAATTATCAGACCAGTTCATTAGTTTTGTGACATGTTAACAATACCACAAATTGTATAGACAAGATAATATTCTTGGTTTTAAAAAAAACAATTGACTATTTATTATAAAGTGTATTAATATTGAATTTCCTAATTTGACAATAAAATGAAGAAAAACTTGCAATTCTCTACTATCTACACAATCAGAATTATTAAACAGAAATATAATTAATCAGCCCAATTTAGTTTTTCTATATTCTATTATTTGGTATCAATTGTTACAAATATATTAAAATCCAAATTTTGAATTTAATTTTTGACATTGGATAGATTGATCAAGAATTAATGAACATCTATATAATATCTATAATAGTGATATTTGAAAAACTTTAAAGATGAAAATTTAGAATTGTTTTTTAATAAAGAGATAACTGGTTTGCATTTAGGATTGATACTAAATATCAATTAGTTTCAATTATTTGATAATAAAGTGTATAATACTAGAGTTATATATATTGTTATTACAAATTTGTTATATAAAATATGATTTAAATACAAAAATATGTTGATTCTTGATATATTATTATGTTCTAGTAAACCAAGTTTACACAAAATAAATCATTACCTTTCTTCAATTGATATAACTATGGCAAGAAATAAAACTCGATTCAACTGCTAAAAAAAAAGAGAAAAAAATAATTCAGATGGCCTTAATTTTAATTTCATGTAATATTCCTAATGCATAAAAAGTATATAGACATATTTTAGTATTAGTATTATGTTATTATTACAAGAAGAATGTCAATTATAAAAATAATCATTATAATTTTGATAACATGAAGAATATAAATGAATAGTTTATACTGAGAGATTTGATAAAACATAAATAAAATTCTATCAAATAGAGGCACTATAACTCAAATGTAGTACAAAAATGTTTTGTCAGTAAGAATCATGTCAGATAGTTTGAATTCCTTCCCCTACCTTATTTTGATTCAATTTGGTATTTGATTATTAATTTTATGTATTGTCTTTTTTAAATATTAATAAATGGCTCATTAAATAAATATGAATCAAAGAAGGGATATTGACAAATAATGCATTGGATGAAATATAACCAAGAATGGAAATTTTTCAAGTGCCATCAAATATTAATCAAATTCTGAGAAAAAGAAATAGTGACAAAGGATTTTTGAACTTTACTGTCGATTAGTAGAGAAATTTTTTTACAATATATGCAATTATCATTCTATAGAAACATTTTTCAGATATAGATCACCAAATTCTATCTAATTTTGTTAAGATTTGTCAAATCTTAGTATAACAAATTTTAAGACAAAATTCATTAAATAAGGCTCATGAAAGATTAGTTACAAAGATTAAACTAATAAAATAAATATATAGAAAAGAAAAAATTATTTTGAATCTTTATCTTTCATTATATTGATATGAATACATGTGTAATTATAGACTATTGTATGCATTTTGATACTTTTAATTTGAGAAAATTAATAGTATATTAGGTAGGTTTTTTAACAAATTTAATATTTGGAAGTAGAATTCTAACAAATTTTTAATTTAAGTTCATTGCTTAATAGTCATCAAAATATTAAATCCAAATTAATATAAAGATTGATAAATGATTATCAAATTATTAATCTAACTATATCATATCCTAATAAACAGGGTAAAATGGGTCCTTAAAGAAAAAAACAAAGATAAAAGTCAAATGTTTCTCATTAGGAAACATTAAAAATTTTAAATTAATAATTATAAAAAAACTATCTATAATTGTTTTCTATTATCTAAATCATTGATTTATAGCATTTCTTGACTTTTGTCCCATTAAAGTGAAGAGTTATGAATTTTGTTCCTCAAAAAGAGAAATAAGTATGCAAAATACTTTAGGAACCCATTATTAAATCAGGGACTTGAAATTTTAAATAATTGATCAAATATTAGTTCAATTTTTGAACTAGATTAGTTTTCAGTTGATGAGTTATATCAATTTTTAAACAACATATATAATATTTACAAAACAATAATCAATAAATCTAAACATTTTTCAGGTAAACTCTTGTATCTGAAAAAAATCAAACTTGGAGGTATCTATCAAAATATTAGATCTATTGACCAAATATTATAAGATATCTTATGAAACTATGAACTTTCAAAGACCATTTATAAAAGAGAATAAAAATTCAATAATTATTCAAAATAGAGTAAATAAATATAATAAATGTTAAATTAGAAGTAAAATATTTGATTATATTATATCTTTATAAAATATTAAGGACTTATTTGTATTAGTTAGATTTATGAATTACAATGAAAGTATCAATTTATATCTGGGACAAGTTCAATTCTTCTTTACATATTTAATAAACTTTTTGAATAATGTTATTGAATATTGATTGGCCTTTATTCAGTGGTACAAACTGATTAATTCAACAGAAAATAGATTTTATTTTGGATCTGAAAATAATGCAAATGTTAAATTGTGAAGTATCAAATTTTACCAAGTTAGATATAAATACATAATCTTTATTTATAATATTTTTGGCCAATTTATTTTATTTGGATATAGAATTTCAAATTGACAAGATTCTAACAAATATTTAATAGTAATTCCTTTAAATCTTAAATATAATATATAATTAAAATTCAATAAATGTGTGAATTTTGATAAAATTGAAATTTTGGTAAATGGTTAATAATTTTTTGAGGGAAATTTTAATAAAATATATAGTAAAAATAGTACAAATAATATGACAAATAATGTTAAATTATATAGTAGAAATTGATTAATAATTTATTTATGCTGAATTATAAGTCAAATTATATGATAAAAAATTGATTAATGATTTATTTATGTTATTAATATGTCGAATTATTTATTTTTTTGATAAATGTTATATGAGTGGCATTATACTAAATAAATATTTTTCAACTAGTGAAAACTTAATATATAAATTAACCTAATTGATAAAATAAAATAAAAATTAAAAAAAAATTTTTTTAAATGCTAGCTTTATCATACTTTATTGAAACTCATATATAAAAGAAATTAAGTCAACTTAAAAACTATTCATCCAAATTTTCTTGTCTAATAAAGTAGAAATAATAAAAGATTTCTTTTAAAGATTACTTTATCTTGTGATTAAGCCACCTCTTTAAAAATCAGAGGATTAATGTATGGTTCCATTAATGCTGAAATAAATTTCAAATATATAGAAAAGAAAAATAAAATAAAGAAAAGATTGTGTTTCTAGTTGTATAATACTTTTTAGATGGTTTGTCAAAGTTTAAATTCATTTAATAAACCTGTGTTTGATACCTTACCATATTTCTTAAACTAACTATTCTTATAAATAAAAGGATAAAATTATATAAGTTTAAATAAAGGTAAATATTTTGTATTACAAAAAAGGTGTCAGAGGATTGAGAGAAATAGATTGATTATATTTGATTATTGTTTACCAGTTCTAGTCTTATTTTTTCCATACCTTATCTAGTATAGATTTTTTATGAATATTCTTTAAGTAATAATAAGTCAGAGATTTGTAAGGTTCTAGGGCACAAGAAAAGTAAAAGAAAGAAAAAGTTTGGAATCTATTGTTTATTAGTCTGTCTTTCTTTATTATTGCAATAATACTATCCTAAAAAGAAGAATCTTAATACTTCTGGCATACACTTTGACAGACTTGATAATTATTATGTTATTTTTTCCAGAGTATTACTATCCATAAAAATTGAACTATTGTCTATGGTCCTGATATGTTCTTTAAGCATCTTTTGATCCAGTAACTACAAGTTGTATTGATGATTATTCTAAGATCTTCTTAATTTTCTAATAAGCTTGTAATAAAAAATAGATGAACACTTTTAAGTCATTATCCTCATTCTGTATTTCCTTGAGTCTTGTTTTTATTTATTTTCCTAGAAGAAAGTATATTCCTTCTCTTTTACTTTATCAATAATATAGAAATTAATAATATTCCTTATCCATCCACATCAATCTAATAACTTATAATGGACCTTAAGTTCTTATAGAGTTAAGAAAATGTATTTAAACATGTGAGATAATCAACAGAAGCTTGTTTACTTTTTTTTTCTAATATGTTTGATTGTGTCCAATCATAGTGTGAAAAACTTTGTGCTACTCAAAATTCAGGATCAAACTGAGATAGACAAAATTTTTCAAAAAACCTTGAAATGTTCACTTTTATAATCAACTGGAGATAGCAAAAGATGAAAATAAGTCTCTTGTATTTATACAAGGCTATATAGTATTTCTCTATAGTGTGAGGTAACTATACATCAATTCTTCTTTCTTTCAGAACTTTCTTGTCATTAATAGAAAAGGTAGTTGCTCAACCTTTTCAGTCACAAGAAGTTGAAATTTGTGTAAAATAAAATGTAAACAAGAAAGAAATGGAAGTAAGATAGCTTCTGAAGATTAACTTCAAGTTGGTTTAAGAAAAATATTAAGGCTTTATTAGTAGGAAGGAACAAAACCCCTATTGTGAAAGTCTTTTTATGTATAGTTAGAGAATTAGTGGAAAGAGTTAAAAATAAAAATTAAATATCAATCAACTTTTTTTATTATTAATATTATTAAAATATATTTTGTAACTAATAGAAACTTATTTATATTTTGATATTAATATGTTTCATATCAACCAATCACCTTTAATAAAAGTCATATATGTTTATATTGTTTCAAAATTTAAGGTCAAGTTGAAGTAAACAAGATTTCTCAAAAAGTTTAAAATAAGTAACTATAAGAAGGTAAAAATAATAAGTAAGAAAATTTTCAAAGTTTAGATTTTTATTCTCCTGTTTTTCTATTGCAAAATATATAAATCTATTTTTTTTTTTACTTTAAGAAATAAATTTTCAATATTAATTAAAACTCTTTCCACTGATCCTCTGACTATATACAAAAAAGATGTTTGCAAGAAGTTTTTATACTTCTTTGCTAATAAAGTTTTAATACTTTCCTTAAAACAACTTGAAGT
>CAJVPT010004007.1:0-14193 GCA_910592055.1 Acaulospora colombiana
GTTTGGGGAGGTTGAGACTGTGTCTCATCTTCTTTAGAAAGTCTTGCTGCTGCTGCATAGGAGCCTGGCCTGACCTTCCTTTGGTTGTTGTGTGAGGTTGTCCTTTGCCTTATGGTTTCTGTGTGTGCTGGCCTGTATCTGTTATATAGTTTACCAAATTTATTGGCTTGCTCTGTGTGATACTGGTTCCAATGTGATCTTCTTTCTTTGATTAGGTATTGAGCGACTAAGTGTGTTGTACTTCCACAGATGGTGCATAGTTTTGTATCAATTGGTTTCCATTCTGCTTGGGTTTCTCCAAGGAGGACATTCTGTGTTATAGCTGCTTCCAGGTCTTGTTGGCTCATGAAACCAATTATTGCAAACCGCTTGTGTCTGTATGACATGTGCCTAGGGATATAGCATGTCTTAGTTCCAGTTTGTTCACAAATAAGTCTGAGGTCAAAGGCCATAGTATTGGGTGGGAGGTTTGTTAATTTGACTGTGATACTTCCACGTGCCTTCATTTGATCCATGTCTATTGTGTGTTGAAAATTCGGACTGAGTCTAATCATAGGAGAATACTCCATTTGGCAACTAAGTCTTCTTTTACCTGTTTGTCTGCATAAGTAATAACTGCTGATTGCCACATTTGCTATATAGACATGTCGATATTTGTGATCTCTCCAAATTTGGCAAAGGTTTGTTGTACCTCTATGAATTTTGTGTCTAGAGGGATGTCCCATACTCTGATACTATTTTCTTTATTTGGTCTAGGGGATGTGAAAGCCATGTGTTCCAGATGAGCCCCATCTGTTTCAAGTAAGATAGTGTTGCATGCTTCTTCTGCAGTGTGGTGATCACTGAAAATGGCAATGATATGTTTCTCTTCTCTTTTTCCTTCACTATGGGTAGAAAGAAGGCCAGTGAGTGTGTTCAAGCTCTTTGCAATGTGTGCCGTCTTCTGGTTGGTGGTTCTTCCTGGGATTTCTGATGCTTTGATGCCTGTTTTGACTCTTTCTCTGCCAAATCTTGTTGTTGGGTTGATCAGTGATCTTGGTCTGGGTTTGCCCACTCTATCACTTGATATATTTCTGCGTGAGACTTCCTGCTATTGTCCACTAGATTCAGGTCTTGTCTGACTGCTGCTGCCTGATTTCTCTATTTCTACGTCTGAGTCATCTATTCTAGCTACTGTAGGTGGGGCTAGAGGGTTCTTGTTTTGTACAGTTTCTTGGATATTTCCACTTTTATTGCTATTTCCAGTTTGAAAGTCTTATGTGAGCGTTTCTTCCACTTCATCGCTCCAAGTTGATTGTTCCTGATTGGGGTGCTTTTCTCTGGTGGTTTCTGTAGCAGTGGTTTTAGTCTGGCTGTTGTTCTTATTGCTTGGTTGTTCGTTCCTGCTGTTTTCTGGAGGGGTTTCTTTTTTTTTTCCTTTGTTTTTTGGTTTCAACTTGGTTGTCTCCGTGTAGGTTTCTTTGCGTAGCAGTCTTGTGTTACCTTTCGCCAGGGTGTTCTCATTGTAATTGGGTTTGCCCTGAGTATATGGACTCCTTCGGTCTCTAGGAGGATTCATCTTTCCATTCACTTTTCTTCTTGTTTCCCAAAATTGCCTAAAAAAGAAATTTTTAAGAAAAAAAGGATCTGTGGGAAAGAGTTTTTTTTTTTTATATAAATTCAAAAATATTTCTATAGAAACATTATTAAATAGCGACCATACTTTATTATTGACAAGAATGGCAATAAACAATCTGCTCAAAAATCAAGTGCAGAAGTAATGTAGAACAAAAGGAAAGAAAATACCTGACTCTATAAATTCTACAGCAGAACAATGGGAGAACTTTAAATCCTAAATAGAAAACAAATTTTCAGAAACTGATTTACAATCTTCCTAGTCAAGTATAAAGAATGGTCCCCATAAACTTGAAGAGGCCTGGCATGATTTTGAGTCAACAATTATCAAGAGTGCTTACAAACATCTTAAAAAGAAAAGAATTTACTCTACTTCCAATATAAAGAAAAAAACGAAGCCTGAATTATTAATTCCAAAAGAAGACTTCAAAGTCTACAGGAATACTAACAAAATTCACTTTATTTTGAAGAAAATATAAGCCAACTGGAATACAAGAATCTTAATAGATATAGAAAGAACCATTCAGAACTAAGAAGGCTTAATAAATTTGTCAAAGAAGAAATAGCTTCTTTCCAATCATGAAACAAAATTCCAAAGCTGTTATTAAAGATCACTAAAATAGAGCATAGTCTTAGAATAGTATGCAAGAAGAAAGAAAGTCTTCATATCAGAAACCAAATTAAAGAAGCCTTAGAAAGTAGATACAAAGACCTCAAGTTCAACCAAAAATGAATGTTGAGCTCAATCTTGAACTGCAAAAGAACAAGAATTATACTAGATCAAGTGTTAACCAAGAATCAAGAGGGAATAGAATATATAGCTATCAATCCATAAACTATTAAAAGCAAGGTTGAGGACTATCATAAAAAGCTTTCAAACAAAAAAATGCCAACTTTGAAAGCTTGGATCCTTCTTGGAAAAAAGAATACCAATCTAAAGAGTAGATTGATTGAACATGGTACTTATCACTAACCGAGAAAATAAAAATAGAAGAGCTCGAAGCTATTTTGCAACACTCTCCAAACAATAAGTCAGCTGGTCCCTCATATATCAGTTATGAAATGCTCAAGCCCTTAGATATTAAAGGAAAATGGGTCTTATGCTTGTTGTTCAACAAAGTTTTAAATACTAGGTGGATACCTAAAAAATGGAAAAGTTATAGTATTTATCCTAATCCTAAACCCAAGCCTTGAAAATATCAATTGAGCAATACCAGATCAATTGTTCTTCTCAAAACAGCTCTCAAATGTTTTATTAAAATCCTTATCAATCATCTATCAAGGATATATAAACAATACAAAATACTTAAAGGTCTAAACTTTGCTGGTTTATCAGAAGAAAGTATAGTAGAACCTATTCATCTACTAAATAGTATATGTGAGGAAGCTAGAGAAAAAGAAAAAGAACTATGGATTCTCTTTTAAGACACTGCTAAGGCATATAACACAATATCCCTTTTCATACTTGAAAAAGCCATAGATCAGATTTGAATTTCTACAATCATCAAAAAGATTATAATAGATTTTTTCAAAGATAGAAGTTGTAGCATTATTCTTTCTAATAGACTTTCTAGTTCAATAGTTGCAGAAGATGGTATAGATCAAAGAGAAACAATCTCCCCACTGTTATAAAGAATTTTTTATGACTCACTGCTATGTAAAATCTAAAATAATACTGATCTGTATTATACTATGGAAGAAAAATGGTCACTCAACTTTCATAAATCTGAGAAGAAAGTTGAGCTCTCCCTAAAACAAGCAGTGATAGTCTATATAGATGATACAACATGGATTGTCAAATTCAAGAAAGACTTGGAAAGTATTTTGGAAGAAAGAAAAAAGTTCTACATAACAAATAACTTACAAATTAATGTAACAAAGTTAATTCTCCTTACCATTAACTGAAATTCTTAAAATCCTGGAAGGGTTCAAGCTGGAATAGAGAATATCATAGTTACCAAAATTGATAAAAAGGAGCAGGTTAGATTCCTTGGTATCTGATTGGAACCAAAACAAAAAAGTCAATATATGATCAATCTAATAAAATCAGAAATTAGGGTGATAGTTCAGGCAATATCTAAGAAAAAGTTGATAGAAAAACATGTTTGTTATATTATTAATAGAGTGCTGATTCCCAGAATAGAATATAGAATGTAACATATACACCTTAATAAGAAGATATGTAATGAACTCATAGTCATGTTCAGAAAGGTTTTTAAGAACAAAGCACTAATCTGTGAAACAATACCAAATAGTTGTATTCATAACAAAAAAATATATGATCTTGAAAGCATCCAGGAAATACAATTGGAAAACCATATATCAGTACTATTCTGTCAGCTCAACAATAGCGAGGCCTCTAGTTTAGCAACTATAATCTGATTTAAACAGAGCCAGATCAAAAGCTGAGAATCTAGCAACATCTTAGATAATTCTGTGAACTCACACAAAATGATCAAAGGAAACCTGGCAGCTGCAACATTGGTCCTGACCAAAGACCTACAAATTACCTTTCAAAGTTGGATATGAAAGGAAACCTTTAATTATTAGGAAGGTATCTTATCTATTAAATCAATACTGTAGAATAAAAAAGAATATAAGAAAGCCATTTTATTACTTTATAGGTATAAGATTGTGTTCTTAGATCAAATTATCAATATAACTATGATGATATTCAAAAAATGGAGAACAATCCAGATGCTCTTTAGTAATGCAAAGGTCCAATCCCCTCTTGATACAAAAAAGTCTAAAAAACGTAACAAAAAATCATGACCTTTTAAGAAAGTTATTATATAGACTAGACTGGACAGGTTACAATATTAAAACTGAAGTTTTTTCAGTATATCCATATGAAAAACATATTGGGCAGCCTGTTTTAGCTCTTCAATAGACATATTGAGAAAAACATCATTCCTAAACAACAATATTTAATTTGTTCTATACCAGTTGACATACAACCCTACTAGAAACTATACTTTACTTCAACCAGATAAATCATCCCAAGTAAAAGAAGTAGATATATCACAAGTTTGTCTTCTTCCATAGTTAAACAAACATGAAAATTTGAAAAAAAAAAACAAGTTCTCCTGCCTGGCAACTCTACAGATTGGCTTACAGCTACAAGACAACAAGCAAGAACTCCATTAATATCTATATTAGAAGTGGAAATTCAGGTAGAAAACTGAAAAGCCATGCCAATAAGACAAGCCATCCAATAAGAAGAACATATACAGTAGATGAACTTATAGATGTCCTGAAATATAATAAAAGAGATATAGTTACTTAGTTTACTTTCTATACTGATGGATCTTATAAAAAGAAACAAAAGATAGCAAGTTTGAAATAGATTTAGCCTGGATTCTAATAGAAGATCCACAAAGTTGTGAAGCAATTCTCAGCAGGAACATCAACATGGTCATCAACAAGCAGTATAAAAATATTGGCCATTCTAACTACAATATATATAGCTTCCTGAAATACAATAGTCTCAATATTCACTGATTGTAATACTGTAGTTAAGATATGGAAGTCAATTAGTTTACAAGTGGAGATATCAACAAGAAGATAGACAAAAATTGCCAATTGATCATTATGGAGTAAAATTAAAAATCTAGTTAAAAAGAAAAATCTCACCTTGGAAATTATAAAGGTTAAAACTCATGGAATCGATAAGTTCAATAACCAAGTAGATCTACTTGCCAAATAAGCTAAATGTAAAAATCCAATAATCTGACACCAACTATCAGAGCTAGAGATAGTTCTTACAATAGACATATTGAAAAAGCATACAATAGAGATCAAAATTAGAGAATTTGCCAAAACATTCAATAGAAAAAAGATAGGAAAAGATTGAATAATACAGAAAAGGATTCAAGAACTATGGATCCAAAATGACAAAATTATAAACTGGTTAACCTTCTAGAATTAGTTCAACCCATCCAATACCTTCGACACCTCTTTCAAAGATAATAAAGACAAAAGATTCTTGATTAATCTGATCCATAATAAACTTTCAGTACTACAGATATTGAAGAAAAAGATACCAACTATTTATACTATAATGACCTGTTCAGTATATGAACTTTCAGAAGAAACATTAGAACACTTGTTTAAATATTCAGCCATCAAAGAAATCAGAGAAGATATATGGAGAAAAGCAAAGAAAAAAATCATTCGCTATATCAGTAAAGAAATTAAAGACAAAGAAGAAGTTTATTCTGCAACTAATAACTGGACAAGTAAATGATTAAACGAGATTCAGCAATCTGATACAAGCCTTTTCAATACTATTTGTGAATACATGGAAGAGAACAAAACCACTTCCTTGAAAAATTATCTCAAAGCACAACTCAAAATTTACTCAACAGTTACACAAAGCATAATTGATAAGCTTTGTTATAAAATAAGAAAAAATTTCAAGAAGTAATATGGAATAGTCACTGCAAAAAAGTAATAGAGTGGAAAAAGAAGCAGAATATTACTGAAAAGAACAAAAGAATCAAAAGACCTGGGTATAGATCTATCATACAAGTCACACAAGAATATAAAGAAGAATCTACACTTGTAGAAGATCTGAAGCAAGAAGTCTTTGAAAGAAAGGAGGGAATAAAATATATAGAAATCATCAAGGATTGGGTTTGTCATAGAAAAAAATGGTTTAGTTTTTAACTGCAATTGGAATTTAGAATAATTTATAGTAATAACCTGTAGGCAATAATTTTATTGGCTAGAGGATTTATCCAAGTTAATAAAGGAGCAAAATATTATTTCCTAAGTTGTATCTAGATAAATAGTTTTTTAATGACAGGTGAGACAGTATGTAAAAGTCAAAACAATTTGTAAATATCTATTATATACAGTATACAATAAAGACAGGCCATACTGATTTGACTGCAGGTTAAAAAAAAAAATAATAATAATTATAAAATAGTCTTATATAAAATTAATTTTTGGATATTTAATTATTTATATTTTAAGTTTAATTTAATTTAATTTTTTTTTTTAACTGGTAAAGCCTTGTCATTGTGTTTTTATTTATTCATTAATATAGGCTTTTATATATAAATTTAATTGTGGGTCTATATATTTATGAAGTAAAAAAACACTATGACTCAGTATTCTAATAGTAAAAACCCTGTAACTTGCTACAGTCCACCTTGGTAAATACTAATATGTCAAGATTCCACTAGCACCAATATTTACAGAGAAAAAAAAATATAAAAAGTACACATTTTTAAGTATGTGTTCTATGGTAATGTTTGTTAGTTTTATGTATAATTCTTTGAACTTGTCCTTTAGGTGTTTTTCGAGATTTATTTGAGTCTGCTCTAGTATAGGATCTGTCTTAAGCTCTTTATAACTTATGTAGTTAATGAGTCTGGATTTTTCAGTTTTATATGTTGATTATGAATATTACCACTGTTACATTTCTTCTATCACTTAAACTTTTTGCTTATGTTTTAACTTTTTTTCTATTTATTGTAATATCACACCTAAGTTTCCATACTTCTCACTTCATTTGTTAGAACTTGCAAGTTGCTGTTCTGATTGTTTTCAAAGCTTTTGTTCTGTCCTTAGTTATAGTTTCTGCCACTTGGATCATGTTATGTATTATAACTTCTCTGACTAAGTCCTTTCATTTGATTTTGTACTATACTTTTATAGATTTCTTGTATTCTTCTAATATTTGTATTCTTTCCTATTTATTTTGAATTGATTCTTTTTATTTTCCTTTAGCTTTTACTACACTTTTCTTTGTTAAAGCCTAAATATATCCTTTCTAAAGTCTTATTTGCATTATATCACATTGGAAAATATAATCATTGTTTTCTTTGTGTTGTTTGTATACTTTGCATTTATTATTAAGATAGATGTCCAGACATCTCATATTTAGTTTGTCTATAGTTGGCAGTTCTCTTATTTATGTCTTGATTCTCAACAAGCGATCTGTATGGTCTTCTATATTTGTTGGTGTTGTTGATATGATTCCTGTTAGCATTAGAAGTTCTAGAGTTAATAGTCAGTGAATTTCTTTGATTTTTCTTTAATTTAACCAGTTCTGATTTCTACATAATGTTTGCCATTTACTTGTCTATTTGTTCTTGAGAATCTATTTTATTAAGAGCTTTATTGTTATGTCAACTTGTTTTTGATTTTATCTTGTAAATACTTTGGTTATTGTGTCTTTTTGTGTATATGTTTTGACTTGTCTATTAGGCTTGTAGCAATCAGTTTATCTGTCCTTTCATCACCTGGAATGCCCAAATGGCTCTTGACTTTTTTTCAGTTTACTGTTAGTCTTTTTGTCTTTAGTGCATCCTTGATGGTATTGTTTAGAATTTGATTCAAATAGTTTGTTTTTCCTTGATGTCTTTTCAGATTGCAGGATCCCTAAGGATATTAATTGTTAATTGGCTATTTATAAGAATGGTTAATGGTTTTATTTGTGCTAATTATACTTATGGCTATTAGGATAGCTGTTAGCTCTACTTTTGTATATAAGGATGTGTTACATATTTCTACTTGGAATTCTGTTACTTGTTTTTTTGATTGAGTTGTAATGATCCATTTCAAATCCATTTTACTTTTTTTTGAATATCTAGTAAATGAGCCATCTGTGTAAATCTATAAGTTGTTGAGTTTGCTTATCTCTTTTGCTATGTATATTAACTGATCTATAATTTTTTTGTTTTACTCAGTCTACTCTTTATTAAGTGAATCATTTCTGAGAGGGGATCTAAGTAAAGCTATGGTGCTGTCTTTGGAGATTCTAATATTGTTTCTCTTTTATGTAATACATTTTTAATTTCTTCAGGGGTGGAGCATAATCTGTTTACTATAGGTTGTAGTATAACTGGTTGTTCTTTGCAAGAAGCAGCTGATTTTGAGCTTTTGTCTGCCATTATATTGACAGTTCTTGCTTGGTCTTGTTTCTTGTATTGATTTCTTAACTGTTTATTGTTTTTCTGGCATTCTTTATATTTGTAGAGGGATGATATTGTTAAATTCTGTATTATGTAATTAGTTATGATTCTGTTTGAATCTATCACTTTCTTTTTCCTATATATGGTAATTTGATCATCTGATTTCATTGCTAGCCACTTGATAATTACTCTTGATTGAGAAGAAAGAACTGAAATATTGTTGCAAAATTTATTATAAGTATTAGTGAAATGAAAACTTGTGATGTTTGTATAGAAGTTCTTGTGCAGATCTATATATATGACTTGGTATAGTTCTTGAAACTATCTTGAGACTTTTTCCTGTTTACCTTTTTTTGTTCTAAGTTTCTGCCATATTAGGGGTCATCATTAATGAGTTGTTCTATAAAGAGAATCCCTTTTCTTTTGAGAAACTGTTTATTTTGATCATATCAATCTCCTTTTGTTATGTTTTTATTGCTATTTTACCTCTCTTTGAGGAATACATATTGTTATGTAGTCTGTTGTCTTGAAAATAATACTTTGTACTTTGAGCCTATTAAGAATATCATTTATGATATTTTGTCTTTTTTTTGTTTAGTAGAAGTATCTGTCTTTTAGAATTGAAGTGTTCAATCAGTATTGGTTTTGAAGTTGTTGTAATCTGATCCATGCTGTCCTGCTATGGATGTTATTACCATTAATCCTCTTGAACCAGTTGTTGCTATGTGCCAAGATCTGTCTGTTCTTCATATTGAATAGTTTGTATTCAAAGTCTGTATAAATAATTGCATTTGATACAGTCATTGGTAGATTGCTTTTATATTTAAATGCTTTCACTATTTTACTATTGAGATGATCACATTCTTGTTTTATAAGGATCATATTATTAAGCAGATATTTGATTGCTAGGTACAGGACATGATTAATTACATAATGTGCTTATTTGTCTATAATTTTTTTCTATTTTAAAGATTCATGCAGTTGTCTATCCTTTCTCTAATAAACTGTTTCTAGTATTGTTTCTTCCTGTTTTCTAATATCTAAACCCTCAAAATACATACTATTTTTTTCTTTTTTATAGACAAGATCTTGATTTCTACTAGGATGACTCCTACTTTTCAATCCATCTTGTCATATTGATACAAATAAGCGATGGTTTGTCTCTATTTGCTTGAATGTCATTGATACTGAGGAATTTTGTAACTAAATTTAGAATTTTTTGCATATTGATTCTATCTTGCACATACTATCATATATACTATTGCTATTATTATTTGTATTAATACATATTGTGATGTATTATTGTTATTAACTATCATTAATTTATTATCCAAGTTACCTTCATTTGATATTCCTTCTTCTGATTTTTTATTTCTTGGAACAAAGAGTCATAGAAGATTCTCCATAAAAATAAGGATATAGTGTCTCCTTAATTTATCCCATCATAAACTATATACCCTTCTATATATCTATGCACTGTAATAACTTGGTTATACTTATTTGTTAGAGTGTTCTTCAAGATTTTGATATATTTAAGTGTTTGTATCAACATGTCTTTATTTATCGAGTCATATGCCTTGCTTATATCTTGACTAAAAATCTGTGCTTCTTTTTCTAATTCTCTGACTTCTTCCAAAATGTTTTTATTATATATATTGGTTGTTGTATACTACTGCCAGACAAGTCTGCCCAATTATTTTTACATATTATATTATTCAGATTAAATGTTGTTATTAATCTATCATTCAAGATTAACATGAATATTTTTCTTGTTGTTTCTAGAAGGGTAATTGGTCGAGTGATATTGATATCTCCTATCCAATCTTTAGGCTTGGGGATTGGATAGACTTTACCATGTTTCTATTCTTTTGATAATTTCTTTGTTTTTAAGATCCAGTTGTAAATTATTTTTAGGATCTGTATACCTTTAAGGCCCAAATTCTTTAGGATAATGTATAGAATTTTAAAAAGGCCTGGTGCTTTGTGTTTATTTTTTGACTATATTGCTTCTTGAATTTCCTGAGTATTTATTCTAGCTGTATAATGGATATACTATTCTGGTTTGATATGTTAAATTAGACATATCTATTGTTTCAGTTGTGAAAGTTTTGAAGATTTAAAATTTTACAGGATCTTATCTATTTTTTGAAATAGTTATTAATTTTAGTTTTGATTTCCTTAGGATTTATAACAATGATAATATTATCTGTTGTTGTGTATTTTATGAGTTTAATTGTATCTATTCTCCTTTGTGACCTGTCCAGTATATTATTAATTATTTTCTTTGATTGTTTTTATAGATATTTAAAGTGTATATCAATTCTTCTCTTAATAATCTTGTTTTTCTCATTTATTTTTTTTTGTTGTGTTACTTGAATTTCATTTTCTATAGCTAGGGATTGCAATTTTTATCTGAAACCAAATAATCTGCAGATATGATCCAAACAGATCAAATTGAATTTTAAATTTTTTGATCTGTTTGTATTCGAATCGGATGTGGATTTCAAATTTTGAAATCCAATCAAAGTAGATTCTAAATTTTGAAACTGATCAGATTTAAAGTTTTAAAATCTAGCCAGGTTCAAATAAAATTCAGCAGTTTAACTATATTTAAATAAAGCTATTTAAGGTAATTAAAAAAAAAAAACCTGGATTTTTTTTTATTTTTTATGATATTTTCTTTTTGCAATATTTCTAGTATTATTTACATCTAAAAAATTAAATGAAATATGATAGTTCTTTCAATGATTTCAATGAAAAAAATGATGAAAGTTTCAGTTTAGATAGTTATAAATTGAGTGATACCAGTAATATTACCACAAGTAGTTTTTTGGAGGCATCATCAGTAATAAAATAAATTATAGAAGTAAAATATGGAATCATTTTACAAAGGATTCCAATTTCAATAAAGGTATAAAAGTTTCCTGCAATTATTGCAGCACCAAATATACCTGTAGTGAAGGTAGCACCTCTAATCTTTTCAAACACCTAGGAAAAAACCACTTGATGAAAATAAATCCATATTCTGATAAACCTTTAATCAAAATTTTTTTAATATTACAATGATTAGTGCAGTATAAATATATTTATTAAATTTAAAATTATGCTAAAATTTATTTTTTATATAGTAGATACATGAACCTAAAAAAGTAAAACAAAATCTTATCTGATGGATTGTCATAAATTAACATCTTTTTATGATTATAGAGAAGTCAACATTCAATATATTTATCCAATCAATCTCACAAAAAATTAAAATACCAGCTGTTGCATCTATTAAAACATATATAATATATTTGTACTTGATTAATAAAAAAAAAATTAAAAAAATTTTGTAAGAAGTAGAGAGCCGTATTTTATTCACCCTCTATATTTGGACAACAATATCAATGAAGGCATTTTTAGCAATAACTGCATATTTTAGTAGCAATAATTGAAAAATGCATAATATAATATAAGATTTTGTACAAATCTGGGGCATGAATATACTTGAAGTCATAGTGGAAAAGATCTTTGGCAAGAAATATTAGTGATTCATTTTAAATTTTATTTTTTTTGTTATATTATTTAATGTATTGTCAGAACAATATTTATTGTTTAAACTTTTTCTAAGGTAAAAAAAAATTTTAACAAAGCAAGTAATCTATATGTTGCAGTACTTATATAATAATACTGCTATAGTATTCAATATAATACTAATGTAGACTAATTAATGCAAGTTGCTGTAATTATTTGGATGGATAGTAATTGTTAAAAATCAATCAATGTAAGAGTGATCTACAGTAGAGAAACACGATTGAACAATAAATAAAAAAAAATGTTTTTCGATTTTTTTGTTAATTTTTTATTTTGTTTCCTTTTACTTTTATCACTTTACTATCTCTACTATCAGGTATCTTACCTAGGAATTTTTTTTTTTACCTGCAAAAGTTTTTTTTACTATTTTTTGCTAATTTCAAGAAAATATATACACTTTATATATTGGCTAAACAATCGATTTTATTTAAATATATATATACAGCTGCCTATCATCATATAGTTACAAATGAAGGTATATTTTTATCACTTACTAATGTTTTTACAGTTGTTATATTAACTGCCTTTGCTTTTGCTACAATTGTATATTCAGTTCTTTCTTTTTTGACTAAATAAACTGGCACTTTTTCAGCTACTTTAACTGGCATCTTTTATCAACTAAATAATCTGGCACCTTAATTATCGATCAAACCTTTACATCGATTCACTGTTCCTAATATATTTATAGTCAAGTGAATACAAGGTATTTGATATTTTGTTGCTGCTGCACCTTATATTTATTTCAAAAACATTGGTATAGGTAATATGATATATGTCTTGAAGAAACAGAAACAGATCGAAGCTAATGGTGAGTAAATCGATCAAAGAGGAAAAAAAAATCAAAAAGTCTTTTACCTGACAAATCTATAAAGTTGTCTCCAGTGAGAAACCCTGAACTAATACTTATAGGCTGGCCTTCGTAAAAGTGCAATTAGCTGGTATCAATAAAGTTCAATATTACCTCCAGTAGGAAACTCTGGACTAATATATTAAATTTTGTTAATAAAATACTAGGCAAGTTTAAATCTGTTACATTGCGGCTACTGTCTCCAGTGGAAAATCCTAAACTAAAGCAGGGCTTTTGAAAACATTTAAGTAGGCATTTATATAGTTGCAAGTTTGATTGTTGACAATTTAACTTGCCACTAGGCTATTGATTCCCTATTGCACTAACAAACTATATATGTATATATATAGCTAATACCTGTTTTTTAAATATATATAGAAATTTATACTGCTGCCCTACATTTCCTTATGTCATTGAAAAATGATAACCTTGAGAAGTATATTATCTGCTTGCAATATCTTTTCACTAAATTAACAAGTATTCACCTGGCTGTGTCTGATCCTAATATTGATTTTTTTTCAAATATAAATATATCGAAGTATATATACTTGTATATATTTTATTAATGTTAATAAAAAAATAGGAAAATTGATGAAGAGAATTTGTGTGGTTCTTAAAATTTTATCATGCCGATAATATAAAAACTGCAGTTGCTTTGAAAACAGACATCGACGAATTGAAAAAAAATAAAATAAAAACATATAAAAATTTTGTATGTTTAAATAGTTTTAATAATAAAAACCTAGTTAACACCTTTATATTTCAATTAAGGGAGAACCTGATAACACAAAAACACTTTGCTGATGCTCACAATATAAAACAATATTTCTCGAGCTTCTATCTGGATTTAATGAAAAAAAAATCAAAGAAAACTGAATATATGAAAAAATAAATCTGCTACCTTGACATGTACAAGCCATTGATATTGCCTCCTACTTGCCAAATATAATAAAAAAAAATAAGAAATTTATAATTCATGACACAGATTCAGGCAAGGTGGTGTTTGCTATATATTATAATCAGATTGGACCCGAAGTTTTAAATATGATGCAAGGTATAGTGCTAGAAATGTTCCAACTATGAAAAAGAGTTGCTCAATCTGATGGTATATTGAAATTTAATCAAGGAGCATTGGCAGCTGCTAGGTATATAAAATTCATATACAGTTGCTTCCAAAAGTTTGAGTCCACTTACTATGTTTTTATTATAAATTTCAACTTTGACAATTTTTAA